>JAAAKM020721499.1:251213985-251346485 GCA_010016025.2 Alatinidae sp. Z8VKAUB7J3 | reverse complement strand
AAATAAAGGGTAAATCAGGACTTTTCAGTATCACAGCTAAATTACTGTTCAATGAAGATTTTAACTCCAACCTAGAAGAGAAAAATTTTCTTTTTGCGACAAAGTATTTTAATAATTTATTTATGATTCTGGGGTTCAAAAAAGTGCTTGAAATAAGAGCTAATTGGCATCATAGCTTTGATATAATTTTTTTAATAATACATATATACGACTATTCTTCTCAAGTATTTACCAAATATTTAAAGTTTACTAATACTAAATTATATTTCTTTTATACATCGAAGGATGTGAAACCACAGGTTTTTCAAAGAACATTGATAGAATCTCTTTGAAATGATATTAAGATTTATTTTTCAGGTCAACTCGAGCAGATATATAATTGAATCAAAAATACTATTTGTGTCAGGATTAAAAATTGTTGAAAAAGTTTCTCCTAACATACTAATACCAAGCCAAACTATGGGTTCTTGTAGAAAGTAAACGAAAAGATATAAATATTTTTTTTTTCATGAAAAAGACTATGTCAATAAAAAACTAACGCATATGAGGAGGTTTACCCCAAGTCAATACATCGTTCTTTACGCTAAAATATTTTCAGTACTTCCCAAAGAACTATTTATTCTAATTAAACGGAATTTGTGATTCAGGGTTCACTCTTAAAGAATTGGAACAAAATTCGAAGTTTAGCCTAAAGAGTGAGATAATAACAAGGGGTTGAACCCCATCATATATTTAATACTTTATGTTCGTTAGAAGTTCTAATGGGACGCAGAAGATGGTCGCCGGAGCGGAACGCAACGCCCTCTTCGAGCACCACGTGGGAGATCGTCGGAAACCCGGCGGCGGCCAGTATTTCTGGGGTAAAGAAGGCTTTCGGCTCGGTTGCGCTCATCGGAGTCCCTCATGGAAATCGGATACATTCCGGGACTCTAGCCTGTCCGAACCCGTCTTCGAAAGTTAACGCGTGGTTTGTCAGGAGAGCCAGGGCTAGACCCAGCGGTATCGGTCGCGATGGCGGTGACTACAGCTGCGACTTCTACATGGAAACCAAAAATGTCTGTATTGCCATGGACAGTCACAGCGTGCCGAAACTGGGTGCCGTTTAGGGGGTATCGATGAGCCTTTATCATGTGCAGAAGTTTTTATACAACCTCAATCGAGATGATGCGGTAAAAGCTCATTTTGAAGAGAGCGCAACGGCTGCGCTTGCGGACTATGAGCTCTTGGCCGAGTTCGTGGCTGTATAAGTGATATTACTTCATGTAAGAATGGTTTCACATTTTCCTTGTGGCTCAGATTTAGAGATATTTCAGGAAAAAGTCAATATTTTCTTGGAAATGCAATCCAAGGAACCAACGAAAAAGGTTTTTCTTTTCTCAGAACGCAAGATAAAGAGATGCGAGTTTCCTACACAGACACAAACGGAGAATTTTACGCAAAATTTTCTGCAGTTTTTTTATTTAATTTCTGAAAGTTTTTGAAATAATAGAGGTGCTGATTTTAGATCATCGCATATAATTAGCTAAACGAAAATTTGCATATTAACCTGACTTTTTTTTGGCTAAATGGCTTTCTCAAAGTTTTGATCGGACGATTCTAAGGAAAAAAGGGGCAGAAGAGGGGGCCTAGTTGCCCTCGAATTTTTTGGTTACTTAAAAATGCCACTAGAACTTTTAGCTTGTAACTAGTAATGCAACAATAAGAATCGACATCAGTGATGATGACGTTGTTGTTGTTGTGCCAGTAGTTATTCTCGTATGCTGCTGCTGCCGCCGCCGCTGCTGCTGTTGTTGGTTCGTCCTCATATTTCTTTACGACCCTCTCTAAAAAATCCACCAACAAATGATATAAAGGTGATGCTGCTACGACTACTACAGAAGAACGAGATGAGAAATAATAGTACGAAGTCGGCGCAAGCAAAACAGGTATATTTGTTTAAAATATAAATAGTATTTTACTGAACATTTTAATTTTCATAGCTGGCATAAATTAACCGAAAAAAATTAATCACTTAAGTTAATTGACACACTAAAGACAACGAATACTTCTAGGGTTTTTCTAACTTTACTAATTGATGCTTAACAAAGACTAGAATAAAGAAGTCTATACTATATTATGAGGATAAGACCCAAACATACGATATTTTTCTTAAGAATCCAGCGTGTTGGGAAAAAATAGTAATTCAGGCATGTAATTTCAACCAACTGGTCTTAATTCATCTTAATTGGTAAATGACAGTAATTAGGAACATATTTTTGGGCAATTACGTGAACATAGATAAAAGCGCAAATAGTGCTATATCTGAACAGGTTTTAATTTATCTTCATATTGAGAAAAATACCCGGTTGCAGAATCGGAATGGCTATTGGGGGGAAGTTGAAACCCCCTAACCCCTCCGGATACGACCTTGCTTGAAAATCTTATAAATTGTGGTAAAAATTAGGGACACAGATGTGTTACGTGGATGACACAGATGGATCAGGTTTGCCACCATGATATAGAATAACTGTATACAAGAGGGGAAAGCTGGTTCAGTTTTTATATATCAAAATGTGGTGTCTGTTCCCAGTGACTTATTTTTTAATTCGGATTAAAGGAAATAAATATCTTATCATATCTCCTAAGTCACAAAACTTTGACCTGATATCTTAATCGCTTAGATTTGATTAAAAACACTATTTTTCCTATAATTTACACAACTTCCCAAAACTGTCCAAAAGAGATAAACAATTTGAAAAAATAAAAGAAATACAGATAGAAAAGAAATAACATATAAATGGAAAAGTTAAAACAAACAAATAGATACTCATGCAAGAAATGCTATTCCGGGCGAAGAGGTCCGCGCGGGGCTGGCGCTACTGAAGCTGCTTGCCGGCGAGCCGTACCTCGACAAGATCGAGAGCTTCGACGCGAGCCAGCGTGACGAGCGCGGCCGGCTGCGTCTTGTGCTGCACACGAAGGACGGCGTGGTGATGTGGGGCCTGCCGCCCGGCCAGGAGAACGCGATCGAACCCGACGCCCACACGAAGCTCGGCTGGCTGCGCCAACTGGCGCCTATATGCTAGATCAGTTAATCCGAGATGAACACACGAATGAATAATCTTTCTTGACACACAGTAGTCGATATCCACATCAGAGAATTTGAGTTTTCAGAGAATTTCAGGTAAATTCTCTGTTCAATATGCTCGATCATTGAATCAGAGAGATGAAGAAACGAATGAATAATGTTTCTTCACACACAGGATTTGAGTTTCACATGAGAGGATTTGAGTTTTCAGAGAATCATGCTCGGTGTAATATGTCTTTTAACCGAGTGTATCTTTTCTCTTCATTTTCGACACGCTTCCACTATTGTTCGAGCCACGTGTGTATTTGATCTTCATTTTCATTTTTGACTCGCTCACATGTTCAGTGTCGTTTGTCTTCTATTTGTATGTTTCTCTTCCCTCCATTCTCATTGATGACACGCCAATGCTTTTCTTTTAACCGCATGAGTCTTTGCTCTTCATTTTCTTTCAGTGTCCTTTTAAAGGGACTAAAAAATCAGCGGGCAGCTTGCCCTCTCCCATGCCCCTTTTCCCCAATGCTGTCTGGTCAAAATTTTAAGATAGCCATTCTGTTCAGCAATGTTGGAAAGTTTCCTAGCTATGTCTTTGAAGATAACATGACCCCCAAAGCCCACGGGGAATGGGCTACAAGTTTTGAAGTTTGCCCATAGTTTACGCATAGTTTTTGTTATTGGATGAACCCCAGACCGAGGACCCCCCCACCAAAATTCCCGCCGCTAGTAGACACCCCCTCTCTGCCCGGCTGCCCGGGTGTTTCCTTTTTGTACGTGTCGTGCGTGGGCGTCACCAGG
The DNA here is from genome assembly GCA_010016025.2 of Alatinidae sp. Z8VKAUB7J3. NCBI lineage: Eukaryota > Metazoa > Cnidaria > Cubozoa > Carybdeida > Alatinidae > Alatinidae sp. Z8VKAUB7J3. The sequence continues at coordinate 251,342,626 of JAAAKM020721499.1, read as the reverse complement.
GTGAAAAAAATGTTCCCCTCCCTCATGTACCCCATGACATGAGGGATGTAGATTGAGGTTCGACACCCCAACAATTTTTTTTCCCCCCGGTGATGCCCAACGAAGTCGTGGAAGCTAAAACACTTGGCCCATATTAGAGTCACCTAACTCCCTCCTCCCTCCTAACAATGCTTGAAGCTCTCTTGGTCTAGGAAAGGATCTTTGGTAATTCAAACTGATTGGGCAGCAAAGAAAAAAAAATCTTATTTTGCTATAAGTTGTATCGATCTAGCGCGCAAAGACGGCTATAAACTACCCGCCTTTTTCGCCCCGCTCTTGATAGCGGGGTACTTTCTGACCCGGGGCTCACAACCACTCAACCCAAGAAAGCTCCTTCTTAGCTCATTTAGCCCCTGATACCTGAAAAGACAATGGTCAAGTCCATCAAAATCACCGCATATCGGGCAAGTATGCCGCATTTCGGGGTAACACCTTTTTTTCCCCAAACACTATAAAGAGGGAGACCCATGACCTCAGGGATTCTTTTGGCGATAAGTGTTGCACTTTATATTGTTTTAAATAAAGCAGTAGGGCAGGGCGTCGTCGTCCTGCATCACCCCAAGTACTACAACGGGGGCAAGGGGACGCTCGAGTGGCACATGAAGAAGCCCGAGAACGCGAAGCGCTACGCGCACCTTCGACGGAAGGACGGAACGTGGGTGCAGCGAGATGACGTCTGGGTCCGATTTCGCACGAAGAACGAACTGAAGAAGGGGCCGCTCTCGATCGGGTTCGCCGGGTATCCGGGAAAGCATCACACTAACGGCAGCTATAAGGTCACTTAGTACACTCAGTCTATTTCTGTGTTTGGTTTTGATCGATGACACTGCCGAAAATGACACTTCACAAAGGTAAGTAGATCCAAATGGCGACAAAACAGACAAGGCGATTTCACTTAGCTCCTTATATTCTCCTTTCACCTCCAACAAAAACTGGGAAACAGTTACGCTTTTGGAACTTCAGTTCTAAGGTGCGATCACTGGCAACTAAGGTCGATTTCCGCAATGTCATTCTGGTCATGACCACGAATGCCGGCGCTTCGGATGCGGCCAAGAACTCGATTGGCTTCGGCCGCGGCCGCAAGGATGATGAGCAGGAAGAGGCGCTGAAACGCCTGTTCACGCCGGAATTCCGCAACCGTCTCGACGCCGTCATCACGTTTGGCGGTCTGACCCCGGAGATTATCGAGCGTGTGGTCGAGAAATTCGTGCTGCAACAAGTTTCAAGAGCTTCAAAAGGATTTTGAAAACACCTTTTTTTTTGGTATTTTCATTCAAGAAAAATTTGTCCTACCCCCCTAGATTTCAAAAAGTGTATTTCACCCCTCCCCCTTCCTACAATTGTGGATTGACACCCCTGGTTATAGATCCGCTTAGCCAGCATAAAACAACTATAAGAATACAAACAAAGATTGAAAAACCTGGTCAAGATCCAATTTTTCAAGTGCGGCCGCCTCCAACTCCAACCCGCCAGACAGCCAGCCGCCGATAGCGCCCTGATCTGATATCGCTCCTGCACATGCTAGGTTGCGATAGAGGTCAACACCTCAAACAAATTGGGCGCCTGACATGAACTGGACACAGCTGATCCGACTTTTCGTCACGATCTTTTACGGAAAGCCTCCCAACATCCGTATGATCCAGGAGTTCGGCCTCCTGGCGGTCAAGATCGGTCACCCAGAAGGTTTTTTCCCAACCCTCTGAAGGTTTTTTTTAGAGAATCGGAGAAACTATCACAACTATCACATAACAATCTAGAAATCCTTATTTTGTGGGGTCTCCTAGGTTTTATAAAGACTCTCTGTTAGGTTAAATCCAAAGAATTTCTGGATTAGACAAGTCCTGAAGGAGTGTCAACGAATCAAAGAAACAATTATGTAACGTTGGCTTCTTGACTTTCGGATCTTATATCAATTACGTATTCCTGCACTATGTTATTACTTGTATAACAGAGTAACAGCATTTACCAGACATTCACTACCATGAAGGCTGTGGCAAGTATGGTTTCTTTTTGTTCTATCAGCATAATAAACCAATTCTTTTGATGTATCTATTGAAATCAAATCTTCGTTTTTTCGAGTTTTGGTTACTATTGACCCAAATCGCTCCTTACTTACAGTTTGTCACCACGAACACCTTTTGTTTCATCTCAGCGTGCATTACTTCATTTGATTCCATGATTCCTAGGTACTTGTACCCTTCATTTTCTTTCAGGGATCTGATTTCCTCATTATTAGGCAAACTTATACCACTAAACGTTGTCTGCCTACCTCTTTTTATGGTAAGTGTAGCACATTTTTCGATCCCAAACTCCATCCCGATATCCTTGCTGAACACCCTTACAGTCTGGACTAATGCGTCTAGCTAGTAAAAATGTTCTTCATTATCATATGTCAAAACTCTATCACGTGAAAAACTATATCATTGTTACGCCTTCAGCTTCAAACCAAAGATCCAAAACCCAAAGCTTCACAAAACACACGGACCAATTACCGTCTGCTCCAGTATTGGTAAGTCTTTTGTAAAGTTGATCTTCGAATAACTCGCCACAAAATCGGACCATGGAGACAACCAGTTAAGAATCCACAAACCTAGGTATTACAGTTGTTAGGGCTGCGTGGACTGGGCCCGAGAGAAATACGGACATTCAGAAGCTTTCTTGGTTTACCATGGCATGGTCAACACGGTCTTGTGATATTTCTATGCAAAGAAGACCCAGGGTGCAAAAGCGGAAGGTTTAATTGGTGGTGGTGATCCCTTGTCGAAAACACGGGAGAACTAGTTCTACCTTACAAGAATAGGCACTAGCGAAAAATTTAAGACATATTGGGTGCAACCATAGATATAGAAAAAAGAATAGAGGCTATATCCTTACTTGTTGGCATTATGAAGGTACATTACTTTAAAATTAAGTAACAGATTGGGTACATAATAGGTACATATTGGGTGCAACCATAGATATAGAAAAAAACATAGAGGCCATATCCTTACTTGTTGGCATTAGTAAGGTAGACAACTTTAAAATTAAATAACCTATCGGGTGCATAATAGTACAACTATTAACTTTAACAAACTTAATCGTTGCAGTGGTAGCGGCAATCTAGTTAGGGACGAGCACATTCCATATCCAGAAATCAAACAGCCCAAAAGTTCGACAAAATAGTGTTAGAAATAACTACAAAATACACTATTAGAACCGCCTTGTCTCAAAATCTGTGTAATGGAAATTTACAACTCCTTGCCTTGAACAACAAAGAAAATCCATTGAATTTAGAAACAAGCAACATTATAACTTAAAATGAACAGAAATTTTTACGTATATGAGGGGTTTTTCCTCAATGCATCTCTCTTTACGCTAAAGTATTTTTAGCAATTTTAAAAGGGCAATTTATTCAAATAAACGGCCGTTATGATTCAGGGGCCATTCCTAAGGAATAAGAACAAAATAAAACTTTATTGTAGAGAGCGAGGTATTGACTAGGGGGCAAACCCCCTCATACGCGTAATAAGAATTGTCAGCAATGAGCTGCTGCAGGGTATGTGCTGCAGTTGTATAGCATAAACAAGCTTTCGGGTGGGCGAAGGTGAATGTTGTATACACACGGATTTTTCAGCCAGATTCACCACTAATGCTGCAGTACATGTCCCTATTTCCCCAAACCCCCACGCCCAACTCAACATATTCAATCACATAATTGAACTAAGCTCTACTCTAATATCCCAGGGTATTGTGCTATATACGTACTTATGCAGTTTTGTTAGTAGTTGGCACCAGATTGAAAGAGTGAAACGTGGATAAAAAATCAACAAAGACTAAGTCAAAACACATTGCACCAAACACCTTAAGCACCAAACACCTTAAGAAGGTGTTACTTTTTTTGAAGGTGTAGTTGTCTTTGAAAGTCAGTCGTTTGCTAATGTTCGAATTTGTACGGAGGAAATGCGTTGTCAAATTCATCAAATTCAGTAATTTTTTTTTCCAGAAGAAAGATCACGGATGTGTGTTTATTTGTTGTTGTTTTTTGTTTGACCTTTTCCCAGGGGTGATCGTATCCAACCAATCGTCCTAGAAGATCGGAAGAGGGCTCATTCTGCCCTCTCACGCAACTTTCCCCCTCCAAATTTGTCCAATCTGAACATTGAGATAACCATGTTCTTCAGCATAGTTGGAAGATCCAATAACTGCCATTGAGGAAAATAACTTATACCATTTGCCAGAAAACAATTTTAGTTGAGAGACAATTTTAACCAAAATTTCCGAACAATAGATGTCAAAACTAGTTTTAGTGTATAGCTTAATTCAATTGCAAAATTATAATTCACTTTCTAAATCATTTGTTGCAAAAGAAAACTTCACTCTATTTCGAAGTCAACGTGTTTTAATTTGGATGATTAACAGCTAGCTTTGTACTTGTTTTGAACCAATGCAACTTTTCAAAGGCAACTTTGCTCATGACAGGGGACTTCCACCTCCCAGGCGTGTCGTAGATAGATGGCCAAGATATGACCAGGTCGAGCCTTGAACAAAACCTACTAATTCAAGTCCTTGCTGATAGTTTTCTGTACCAAACAATAACCGAGCCGACAAGAATGCGTCCGGGACAAAGTCCTTCAACACTCGACGTGGTAATAACCAATGACCCGGAAAAGGTGGAAATATGCTATGCGTATATGGGTCGTCAAAAGGGTGTAACTCATGAATGACTGAGCAAATTAATTTAGAACTTTCAGGAAAAGATAAGGGAGATGATCAGTTGATGAGAAAGGCTATATTTGCACGCTACAACGATTGCTGTTTCTACTGCTACCACAACTACTATTAGCTCTATCACTAAAACCACTAATTTTGTAGCAAGTACTACTAAGGCTGAGGATTTTGAATCCAATTTAAAAATTTTCTCTTTAGTCTTTGGGTCCAATTAGTTGAATCTGTCAAAACCACACCAAATGGGTGCAGGAAAACGAAACAACCCTTCAATCATTATAAATGCTAAAACGCTTTCTAGTTTGAATTCACGGATTGTAGTTTGACTTGTCTACTATTGCTGAGAGCAGTGAAGGCCCTAATCATAAAAAGGGTCTTTGGTATCAACAGCTAAAAATTCTTTTTGTTCATAAAGTTTAATGTAACCCGTCAAAAGATACGAGCCTCAGAAAATTTGCCTCATTTTCAAAAAAGGAGAAAACACCCGTTAAAAGTCAAGCGATCTTAATTAAATCACACATTCAAATTCAGCATATAAGAGAACCCCACTGTAGAGGTTTCAAGCTCCTATACAAAAAACGTGGAATTTGGCATTCTTTGTCAGAAAAAGATAACGGATGCGTGTTTATTTGTTGACGAACATTTTTATTAGAAAAAAATATATGTAGTTTGCGAATTAACTAACGTAACGAACTTATATATTTGTATGTTTGTATTAGATATATGAGGGGGTTTGCTCCCTCGTCAGTACCTCGTTTCTTACACTAAAGCTTAACTTTTGTCCCAATTCCTTAAGAATCACCCCTGAGCCACAAAGGCCATAGAATAAATAGTTGTAATTGCTAAAAATACTCTAGCTTAAAGAAAAAATGAAACCACTAATTATCTCAGAAGCCGTTTTAGATATGAACATCGATTGTGCTTTCTGATTTTAAGGAGTGGGACTATAAATACAAGTTCTACATAAAAAAAATCGTACACAGCAGCTTTTGAATCACCAAGGTCAAATTATTTAACTACTGTTTAAAATACAAGGGGTTGCAAAAATGAGACACATTTTCTTAAAAAAAAGACGAACAAAATTACAGGCAAACCCAGCCTGTTCCTGATAGTCAGTTCACCAAGTACTATAGGTCTTCCCTTGAAGCTTTATCAAAACCATACTAACACTAGGCTGCAAAACAAATTCTATTCTAACCCTGTAGTCAGTCTACAGAACTAGCTTGGTCAGAATGCTATAATGTTGCCCACTGTTGAAGTCTTCAAGTCTGCAGTTGACAAAGACTGGTGCAAGAAACCTTAGCTCATAATATGAAATGGACCTCCAAAGCCATTACTGGCCCACATCGCGTCGAAGCGACGTATCAGTTGCTGGGTCTTTTTCCTTAGGAAAATAGTAGCAAGCCTGTCACCCAGCCTTACTACAGAGGGAATAGATCTCTGACTGAAAAAAGGAAGGTTTTTTTCTATAAATGCGGAGTATATAACAAAGCAGTCTTGGAGTTCAAATTACATTTCAATTACATTTCAAGTGGCGTTAAGCCACTTGAGGATTCGAAAGCGCTGCCTTAGATCATTTTGTCCACTGGGTGATGTTCAATATACGCCAATGGCTATCACCGAATATTATGGTGGACATGAAATTAACGCTTACTCCGTCCAGCTTCATTTTGCAAAAGGTACTTGCTACAGCACCCGATGTAACAGTCTGTCTCATCCCGTCAATACTTCATGTACGAAAGCAACAAGTAATGAATTATCTTGCTTTGTGGTGGAAAAGGAATGCACTGGCAGAGAATATGACCAGGGCGATCAAGGCACCTACCAGGCTGCCCCCCGCGAGATAGCCGACCAGTACTGCGGCCTCCGGATGTCCTTCCATCGGCAAGAAAATGCTGACCATTGCGCCCGCGCGGGCCCAGACCATGAAAATAACGAGCAGCGCGAGGGCAAAAACCATTTCATTGCCGAGGTGTCGTTTGAAGGCCGCCCGAAGGCTGCGTGCCAGGGAAAAGAATAGCAGATAGCGATCATTGTGTGTAGGCTTCCTATATATAGAAAATTCAAGTTTAGGAGTATTTTTTATATTTAAAACATCCAAGAAAGGAAGCTTTCCTGAATCTTCCAGTTCTATTGTAAATTGAAGATTTGAGTCGAAAGTGCTCAAATGTATCAAAAAATAGTTTATAGTGTCATGTCCATGTTCCCAAACAGACAAATTAAAGGCAGAATTTTCTGCCCCACTCCCCCCCCCCCCAGATGGGCAAATCGGGAAAATGACTATTTCTAATTTAATCTGGTCCGGTCTCTGATCCCAGAATTTTTTTGTACTTTATATCGTTTTTTTTTGTCAAATAAACCTGGGCTTCTTATAAGAGCAGATTGAAAGAGAAATACATTTAAAAAAAACCTTAAACACTCTTCGGGGGTAAGCTTTTTGGGATATCACAAATATAGGGAAAGTATCAAATATTTCGACAAGGACCTCTACCAAGTCGTCCTCAGTGCTCATAAAAAAAAAAAAAAAAAAAAAAAAAAAATCTAACCTTTCGAAGTGAACTTGACAAAAGGAGATAAGATACTGAATAAAAAAACAAGCCAGAATAAATGAAAGATTATTCACCAATTAGATTGGACAATAGACTGCCATTGGTTTCTTAAAGTTGACAGCCTTATATTTATTATTAAAGCTTAAGAAAGCTAAAAAAAAAAAAATTCAAATAATTGATAAGTTGATGCTTTTACTGATTGATTACTTTAGCGCCCTCATTTTTTAAATATTTTATTTTTATTTTTACTGCTTGTTCTGGAAAGAAATGCCTTTTATTTCAATTTAATATTTAAAAAAAGATTCTGTCAGCTGTATGTTTTTAAAGCTAAAAAAAAAAAAAAAAAAATTCAAATAATTGAAAAGTTGATGTTTTTGCTGTAGCTTCGGGAAGAATTTCAACATTTGTGTTGAACTCATTTGGGATTTTTTGCTCGAAGGGAAATTTGGGCCTAAGCGGGAAGTATGAAATCTTGATTTATTTTCAAACAAGTAATTTAGTACAGGCAAGTAAGCACTTTTCTTTCTTCGTTTCACTCGACCTTGCTGTTAGTTAACAGACAATAGATAGCAATGTCATTAAGTGGGCAGCTGCTATGAGGCTTTCCAAAGTTGGCTAAATATTCCCAAATCACTCTTACTCCCCAATACTGTGAGGGCAGATAGAGGTGGGATGACTAACAGAATGATAAAAAGCATTTCAATCTACAGGACTTTATGATTAAAATCGTCCAATGGCCTCTCTGCTATCCCCTTTCCATGTAAGTCAGTTAAAATGGTATTTTAGGTACGTAACACCTTGTTTGAACCAATTATATATAAATATTGTCAAATTAAACGATTTTTTATAGTATTTATTTACTATTTTTCAAATTATTTCTTAGTGTTCCAAAAGATTTTTACTACTTATGAAATTTTGCTTCCCATATTACCCTTTTTTCCCTTTAATTTAGCTTTTATTGCATTTATCCACTCAAACACATGAGCTTGTGAATTGGATCAGTCCGATTTGCTTTGCTTTTTGCGTGTGGTCCTGAGTCTGGAAAATAAATTTAAGTTATTCTCTGGGAATACATACCGAGTCTTTGAGTATTTTTTGTACTAAAGACTACTTAAAATTTTTGATCTTAAGCCTTAGGGGTCGGATGGGTGGTGATAGAAGGCTTTTCAAGAAGAGTCAAAAACGCCAAAAGGCTCATCTTTGCGTCAACATTTTAAAAATTTCAGTCTCGGGATACTTTGGGCCAATTTTTGCAGAAGAGACTTACGCCTATGTATGGTTATTGTTACTATTCCGTTTTGTTTACATAATTCTAAGTTGTAATTTTATAATTTTCCTTATAAAGTATTATGTCTTCATCATATTTTGTTTTATTTCATTAGCTTCATCAAAGTTTTGGGCTATAAATTTGCATATTAGGGTGGTGTGCATTATATCAAACTAGCTGTTGGGGTGGCGCTTCGCGCCACCCCAACACCGAGTTGGTGGGGCGCTTCGCGCCCCCCCCAACCCCCCCCCCCGGAAAGAAAGAAAGAAAAAAAAAAAAAAAGGAAGAAAGAAAGAAAGGAAGAAAGGAAGAAAGGAAGAAAGGAAGAAAGGAAGAAAGGAAGAAAGGAAGGAAGTTTAAGAAAGAAAGAAAGGAAGGAAGGAAGGAAGGAAGGAAGGAAGGAAGAAGGAAAGAAAGCAAGAAAGAAAGAAAGGAAGAAAGGAAGAGAGGAAGGAAGAAAGAAAGGAAGAAAGGAAGAAAGGAAATACAGTGAGGCGAATTCTGATGAAAAATGCAATTCAACAGACTTGATTTTCAGTGGATAGCGAAATTATTGCATATCAAAACAGCCGGTCAGGGCAGCTGACTATAAACCGTGCTACCTATACTAATAAGGAAGGAAATTCAAAGACAATGTAATGGAGAGTAGTCCATAGGATCAACGACAATCGGCTCTATTTCATGTTTGTTGCTGGTGCAGAAAATATTTTACGTCAGACCGACAGAACTTGCGATCGCTATATGTCACTTGGTAGATACCGAGTCCCATAAAAATACTAACATGAATACTAAAATTTCTCGTTGTTACTTGGTTTGATCTTCCATGAAATTACAATAATATCACAAACATTTACTTCTTTTGTAATACATTTTGATAATCGTAAATTAGTGTTAATCTAAAAATATGTTTTGAGCACTATCAAGCTTAATTCCCAAGGTCTAACACATAAAATCCCCCTGAAGACGTATGTACACTTCCCAATAACCATTACTATATGAAAACACATACGTCAAAGCTTGTAACTTGCAGCCCCTCCCACGGGGACTGTGAGGAAGTAAGTCATCCCCAAGGACATAGTTATAGGCTTTTCGACTATGGTAAATAAAATGGCTATCTAAGAATTTTGATCTGGTAACGTTGGGGGAAAATGAGCGTAGGAGGGGGTCTAGGTACCGGTCTTTAATTTCTCTTTGAGTGTCCCGGTCATCATTTATATTCCCTGTGTTTCGGTCGTCATTTGTATCCCGGGATTGTCAGGTTTACCGACTCTTGAACATCCCGGTCGTCATTTATAAATCCCCCCTGTGCCCCCGGCGTCCCCGTTGTAGCTGGGTCCCTGTGTCCCGGTCGTCATTTATCTTCCCTGTGTCCCGGTCGTTATTTATGTCCCGATGTCCCCAACTTATGTGGTCACCAACGTCTTCAAGTCGAGCGACTGACGGGAACGGTCGGGCCACAGGCGTCTGAGGATGCCTATGGCACGAGCAGGCCGAAGAAGGAAGTGGGGAAGGCCCCGGGCGGCAGAATCAGTTCCAGCCGCCGGCGTAGGTCTTGTAAAAGATGTGCAGGCCGACTTTGCCGCGTTTTGCCATGGACTTCGCCCACCGCGGGTTGACGTAGGTCGCATCGTTTACGAAATCACGGTACGGAAAAGGCACGGAAAATATACACTTTGGACCATTTATTTGCACATTAGGGAGGAGAGTGGGTGGTGGTAAAGTAAAGTTAAGCACTATAAGGAATTGTATCACTGAATACTTAAGATTTAAAAAAAAATCCAAAATTTTACTGTGTTTCATTCTCAATAGTCCCAACTGTATACTCATACAAAAAAAAAAATTAAGATCGTTAGAGAGTTTGATTCAAATTTTGTAACCGCCATTCGTTGTCGAATTGCTTCAGAAACAGCTTACTCGATTAGAAATTTGAAGGGTCAATGCCTTTTCAATAGCCTAAAGCTATTGGAGGGTAACTAGCCCCCTCCCAAATCCACCCTTTTCCCAAAGACATCGAATAAATTTTGAGATGTCCATTTTGTTCGACGTAATTGAAAGGTCCAAAAATTATGTCTTTGATAAATGCACCAATTGAAAATAAAGATTGGCATTAAAACTAAAAGTGAACATAAATTATCCCGTGTATAAAGGCACCTGCTGGCCACGTCAATTTTCCCCTCCCCTTTCTTACTCTGATGCTATATTCTCTTTATGCGTTAGTCTTTCAGGTGACTACTTTAATGAAAGAGCATAGGGGCAATTTTTATTCGTCAAAATGCTTTCGGAATCTAAGAAATATAAAAAAAGGTTATCCTTATGCGCTAGTGTCGACAAAAAAACTGTCAACACCATCTAGCATTTGGCAAGACTTGGTATTTTTTTCACTGCAATACTAAGAATAACTAAGTTAATTAGGGATATTGGTAAAACTAGGGTAATAATAAGTATCTGATCTCAATTCTTGACAGAAAAATTATTACAGAGCACGAAAAATGCCAAGTGTCACCACGCACTAGATTGCTCGATAGTTTTTTCTTTGTCCACACTACAATAAAAACTTTAGGGTAAAGAGCGGGGCGTTGAGGAGGAGACAACCCCTTTTATATACGGAATAATTCCAATTCGTGTTAATTTTAATGTCACTCCTTACTTTCAGTTAAAAAAAACTTGTTTTTTTGTTTAATTTCTGATCGTTTTTGAATTAATGTAGGTTTTGATTTTGGCTCACCGTAAATGAATAATTAAAACGAAAATTGTTTATTAATTTTACCCTTTTTCTAACGGGGATTAATAGTTCTAGTGCCCCTTTTAAGTGACCAAAAAATTGAAGGGCACCTAAGCCCCCTCCCACGCACAATTTTTCCCAAAAGTCAACGGATAAAAATATTTAGATAGCCATTCTATTCAGCTTAGTCGAAAACCTAATAACTATGTCTTTGAGGACGACTTCCCCCACAGTCCCCAGAGGAGGAGCTGCAAGTTACAAACTTTTACCATTGCTTAAGTGGGCTTCATCGCGTTGAGAAAACATATTAAGCCTCAAAAGCTAGGTGAATTTGAACAATCTTTCACCTTGTTCAAAGCACAAAAAGAGCAAGAGTTGTGGTCTGACTATCTAGCTAATCACCTATTAAAATTTTTATCTTCCATCCCCGAATCAACGTATCTGAAAGACAAAGAAGCCCTAGTAAATGCTGACAGTGTAACAATAAAAGAATGGCAAACACTGGCCCCCATACAAGGTTTTCCTTTGTCTTTGCTAGCACAATTCAAAGTAGCCGAATGCGTGGAAGAGTGTTGAACCCACGGATAGCAGCGCGAACCCACGGATAACAGTGGAATGTTAGATTCGAGGGTTCGCGCAGCTACCTGCGGGAAGTACCCTCGCTGCTCTCATCTGGGGGTGGCTATTCATGGCAATTCTTTACGAAGACCGCACGCACGCGATTCGTCATTGCTTTTTGGCAAATACAGCTAGACCGGCTTCTCTTCCAGCCCAATCTATTCAAATCTCTTTACACCCTCCCAGGATGTTCCCATTTCCTTTAGATCTTTCTTTATTACATCCAACCACGGACCATCTGTTTTCCGTCTAGCCCTAGACGGCTAGCCGGAAAGGACAATCTTTGGGAATCTGTTATCCTTTATCCACGGAGCATACCCTAGCCATCTCAACCTTTCTCTCATTATAGTCTAATTTTTCCAAATTACTCCTACCCCCAACTCCACCAAAGGAAGCGGATCCGGTCCAGTTATGTCAGTCACCTATCTTGAACGTGTGCTTATTTTGTCCACCAAGTTTCATCTTGATCTCTCTGCTTTAAACGTTTTCCCAGATTTCCGGTCCACCCCCCCCCCCTAATGACACTGGATCTGGTCAGGATTCAAAATAAAAGATCTGAGTTTCGAGGTACTTCTAAAGATGTGCGCTTTTGACCCCCTTCTGACGTCCTTTTCATCTTAATGCTCTAAGCCTTACAAGTTGTTGCAGTTGAAGTTGTAATTGGAGTAGTTAAGCAGTAGTAGAAGCATTAGTAAAAGTGGCAGCTGTAGTAGTGTTAGTAGTTACATGTATATATTACATTTTTTTCAATTGATCTTCCCCTTTAAGTATTCTCTAAAAGTTCCAACTTAATATCCAAATCCATTCAAATCAAAACATGTATTGATTAAAAAACGTTCAGAAATTAAATATAAAAAAAAAAAAGTTTTTTTAACAGAAAGTAAGGAGCGACATTAAAACTTAAAACGAACAGAAATTACTTCGGATTTGAAAGGGGCTGCTTCCTCACCAACGCCCCACTCTTTACGCTAAAGTTTGACTCTTTCTCTCAACTCTTCTTTTTATAACAGTAAAAAAAACGAAGTAATTTCTGTTCCTGCTATCTCTGCCGCTACGTGGTCAACATGATTGCACGATCAAGGGAGGACGTGGACGAGTTAGCGGGTGCAATTTACAAGTTCAAAGCCGTCTAGAGAGCCTCGGGGTGCGCGAATGAAAGCGACCGAGAGATCTCGGTGTCTGTCTGCCTGTGTTTTCCGCTCCGTTATCGTCTGTGCTCACCGTTGGACGTTGTGTGGTGATGGTGGTGATGTTGATGAGTCGTTCAACTTCTTTCGATAGGGTAAATAATTGATTTCCCAGAGTAGCTGCATCCTGGGTATGAGTACTACTGCCTCATAATAAGGCTAAAATTGCTTTGTCCGCGTTTTGGGGATCACTAAAAATGGATTTCGAGCAAAGGATAGCGCGATCAAGTTGAGCAGGTTGATTCATCTTAAAAGTATTTACAAAATTGTTCACCTTGTTCGCTGCTTTGATTCTGTAGTCCAGGCTAAGGATGTAGATGCCATACGTTTTCATAGCGCGTCTGAAATTTAACTTGAAAACTTGAGGCAGTTTCCTTGGTGCCGAGGGCGAGACATGTCATCAAAGTATGAATCAAGACTAAATTTTCAAATTTGTCTTTACTTTCAGCCTCCCTTATCATTTCCAGAAAGTTTAAAATTAACATACTCAGTCATTCCAGAGTTAATTTCTTTTGACAACCCATTAACGCGTAACGAAAAAACTCTCTGTTGAGAAAAAATTGCCATTTGTAGATGATTCAGATTTTAATTATTATTTTTTTTTTGTCTCAATATTCACAAGATACTATAGAACAAATTTTAAAGAACTATTTCAAAGACCCAGAAACCTCTCAATAATGACGTCAGTTTAAACGTGACTTTATGTATTTTTTTTCTTTTTTTTTGTTGAATAAAAACCAAAATCTATTTTTTTTGTTTTTAATGAGATAAAACACTAATCTGATTCTATTATTCTATTATCCTTCTAACACCATTCTATTGTATTTCATTATATTATCCTTCTATTGGCGAATCTATTCTATAATGATATCCTCCTATAACCATCCTGTTTTATTATACTTCTGTCACAATTCTAATGTGTTATTTCTTAGATTTTTTTTTTTTTTTTTTTATAAAAAATTACTTCAAAAGAGTAAATTTTTAAATAAAAACAATTATGAAAGTAAAGAATAACATTAAACCCCAAAATCAGCAGAATTAATTCCATACAGGAGGGGGATTGCTCCTTCCTTGTCCACACTTCCTCCTCAAGGTCAAAGAAACTTCGGAGTGTACTCATTAGATCAGAAATTGAGAGTTTTAGTCATTTTTTTTAAAGTCAAAAGGGATTGGAGACCAACCAGCTGCGTGGGGGTGATATTTTCCTTGTTTTTTCTGGGGGGAGGGTGCTATCTCATAAAACTATTTGTTATAAAGGGGGGCATGAAGTCCTTCATGAATTTTTGTTTTCTGTTCATGGTACATTCAAAGGCAAAGGATGTTGACGGCTTTTTTTGTAGCTTAAAAAAACAGTTCCTTCAAAATTTTTCTACAATCCGTACAGGATTTTGTGAATGCTCTACGTCTGACTGAACTTCCTTCACATGCAAAGGAAAACAATGGCACCGTACAAACAAAGCGCGACTTGACCGAGAGCTTGGCGGCGCCGAGGCGCAGCGCCTCGCGGGCGACCTCTTCATTGACCCCGTCGATCTCGAACATGATCCGGCCCGGCTTGACCTTGGCGGCCCAGAAATCGACCGAACCCTTGCCCTTACCCATCCGGACCTCGGTAGGCTTCGAGGTGACTGGCAGGTCCGGGAAGATCCGGATCCAGACGCGGCCCTGACGTTTCATGTGATTACTGATATATGATATTATTTAATGTTACTATCTAAAGCATTATTGAATTATCAAATTTAGTATTTTAATGTAACAATGATTTTGTATATGTTGTAATTTATATTGTGTTTAGTATTGTGTATTCATTTATTATTGTAAGTATTGACCGTAATTTTTCATTAAATATCGCTTACAGAAACTAACAACATTGCCAAAAACAAAGGAAAAAATACCAATACCCAACTATTAGAAGGAAGTAGTAGTTTGGTGAGGCAGTGTAGGATGCAAATTGTAAGGAAGAAACTTAGAAAATATATAAAAAACCACAATATATAATTGTTAAAAATCATAGTCCAAACGTCTAACTACAAAACTAATATAAGGCAGATGGCAAGTGATATTTCTATATATGTCTATTTTGTACCCACGAAAATCTATTAACAAAGATTAAGACTTTTCTTCGTTGAGAAAAAATCCGGCTACAAGTTACAAGCTTTAACCAGTGCTTACATATAGCAATGGTTATTGGGAAGTGTACAGGCGTTTTCAGGAGGATTATTTGGTTGGGGGAGGGGTTGAGAAGAGGGAGATTTGCTGGGGGAACTTTCCATCGAGGAATTTGTCATAGGGGAATTAAATTTCCATGAAGGGCGTGCAGGATTTACTAGCATTACTTAAAAAAAAAAAAAACAATGAAAAAATAAATACCACGAACTGTTTGAAAGTTTTTTATTGTTTTAAAACCTGGAGTTATGAGAAAGAGTCAAACTTTAGCATAGAGAGCGGGGTGTTGAGGAAGGGACAGCCCCATTCATATACGGAATAATTTCTGTTCGGTTTGAGTTTTAATGTCGATCCTTACTTTCAATTAAAAGACTTGTATTTTTCTAATTATTTTATACTAATTTTACTTTTTCGGCTGAATGGCCTTCTCAACGCTCCCGTTACGCCAAGGAGGTGTGGTTTGCTTGAACACGATGGGAAATTTGGTTTCCGCTGCGGGTTAACACTTCACGACGGAACAAGCGTCAAGCTGTTTCGACTGGAACAGTCTCGTACTTACGAATTCCTTCACGAAGGTGTTCCAGACACACGGTGTAATGACACCCTGATCGAATATGCGGTTTCTGCGGCAATCGATCTCCGTGATTCTCATGGCAAGCCAAGGGTAAGTATAATTATAAGTCATAAGTATAATTTAGAAGCATAAGCATAGAATATATGAGTACAAATACAATGAAATGTATAGGCACAAATTTGGTGTTATCTAACACCTTTTTGAAACGAAAACATTAAAATAAAGCATGCTGAACCTTTAAAATTATAAATATTCTAAATACAGAAAAATTCGTACCACATGACCAAAATAAAGAGAATTTTTGAAAAAAATTCGCTGATTAAAAATCCAAAGAGCCCCCATCGAAGTTTAAACGATCATCCTTTATATATAAACCTTGTATGCATCCAGCGCATAACTTACAACCCTTGGAAATACGATCGTGAATGTGAAAATACAAGGATCTGTGTGTGTATGTGGGAGTGGGGGAGGTACCCACCCTTTGATCACTCTCAATCTTATAAAGGACACTAGAAATTCTGTTTACCAATCCAATGAGCCCCCCTCATGATTGTCACGTTTGGATTTCTCGGAGCAGCTTTCTACTTCACCTACCGCCAGATGAAATCTGTTGCCGAAACAGGACACGACTGCTGTCCCACGGAAAGTAGCGTGGCGGACGGCTGCTGTGCCCCGACCGACAAACGTCGCTTCAACATGATGGCGTTGAACAAGGTCATGCTTTGGGGCGTGACAGTATTGGCGATCGGCTTTTTGTTCTTTCCAAGCTACGTATGGTTACTGGGAAGTGTACGGACGTTTTCATGGGGATTTTTTTGGTTTGGGAGGGAGAGTTGAGGTGGAGGGGGGGAGTACGTGGGAGGATCTTTCCATGGAAAAACTTCTCATGGGGGAAGAGATTTTCAATGAAGAGGGCGCAGGATTTTTAAGCATTATTTAGAAAAAAAACAATGAAAAAATAAATAGGAAAAGTTTTTTTCTACTGAACGTGAGGAGCAGCATAGCAGCCAAAAAGCAAGATTAGCAACAAAAACTTTTTTTTAGTTATTCTTCCTTCATTTCAATAAATTGCCTTGTTTTACCTCACTTTATTTATTAGTCCTGGTCGAACTTCGCTACTGTATGGATGCTGGGACTGTTTTTAAAAAAACATTAAACTTTTCGTTTTAGTTTTATTGGTTGTATGATGTTGAAAGTTTTTCTTCTTTTATATATTAATGTTGTGCTGAGGTCGCTTTAATTTTTAATGCTGCTCATTACTTTCAGTTGATAAAACTTTTTCATATTTATTTTTTTCATTTTTTTTTTTTGTTTTAAATAATGCTAGAAAATCCTGCGCCACCTCATGGAAATTCTCTTCCCCACGGCCAATTCCCCTTCCCAAAAAAATCCCCCTGAAAACGTCTGTACGCTTCCCAATAACCATTACTATATGTAAACACTGGTCAAAGTTTGCAACTTTAATGTCGCTCCTCACTTGCAGTTCAAAAACTTGTTTTTATTTAATTTATGAACGTTTATGAATACTTAAAACGAAATTTGCATATTAATGTTTTTTGCTAAATAGGTTTCTCGTAGTTTTGATGGGACGATTTTGACAAAACAAAGGGGTGGAGGAGGAGGCCTAGTTGCCCTCTAATCTCTGGCCACCTAAAATACACTAGAGCTTCAATTTTGTCCCAATTCTTTGTGGTTGTGTGTGCTGTGGCTGGGTGGGTTGTTTTTGTGGGTTGTGGGGGGGGGGTGGGGGTGGTGGGGGGGGTGGGAGGGGGGGGGGGGGGAGGTGTAAACACTGGCCACCGAAAAACGACTAGGAAAGATAAGAAAAGACCGCTAATATCTTTAGATGCGTCAAACGAGGCATGCTCAATGTGGTCAAAAGCCAGAAAAGAACAGAAACGTCTAATAATAAGAAAAAGGCAATAAACAAGAGCTTTGAAAAGCTGGAAAACAGTAACCGCATGATTCCGGAAACACTTGCTCCCAGAACTTTCCGGATGCTGATCTCCTTTCGGCGTTGTTGAGCAGTATATGACGCCAGGGCAAATAGGCCTAAACAGGCGATGACGATGTCTAAGCTGGAGAAGAATCCAAGGATGGTACCCAGCCTGCGGTCCTCATTGAAATTGGCATCACATTCCTGATCCAAATTTACCTAGGCTAGGATACCATCTATCCCTATTTCTACCAGCCTGGGCATTAAAATCGTTCTAGAAAAAAACACCATATTTCTACCTGATACCCTGTCTATTTGCTTCTGTAACTGTAAGTAAATTCATCTGATTCACTAGTATGCCCATCAGTTGGCTCAACGGGGGGATATACTACTATAACTGACACCCTGAACTTTTTAGTCATAAAATGAGTAATTAGTATATTGGCGTCCGCCCAGGTAAAGTCTTCAAAGCTGCCGAGAAAATCTGGCGCCAAGGTTTTGGGGTTTCCACCTTTAGCGCCGACTACCAACAAACGACCGTCGATTGGGTCATGTATATCGGCGGCGCCAATTAAAGCCAGGCGCTCGCCGTCCGGGCTCCAGGCCATAGCGCCTTTTTTACCTTCGTGTTTCCCCTCGGCAATCGATTTCAAGGTTTTTGCGTCTACAGGCATGAAGGACCACCTCATGTTTTAGAGTTATATGCTGATCCTGCTCATCTTCAGAAGATCATCAGCAACCTCATCAGCAACGCCCTGAAGTTTACAGCAGAGCAAGGAACGGTTTCTATAACCCTTGAATCCCCTCAAGAGAATCCCTTAAGTGGTGGAGGTGACTTTGCAACCTTTACTGTCGCGGACTCCGGTATCGGAATTAGTGGCAAGGACCTAGAGCGTATCCGCATTTCCAGCAAAAAGGTATGAAAAATCTTTTCACCAGTTCGCTTGAAATGTATGGGGCAAGCATCATGGGTCAATGGGAAACAAGCCCGAGTATTTTTGGAGGCGCACTCTCTTCATTTAACCATTTCGAGGAATTACTCAGATCCGTATTAATACTTCAGGACAAATAATTTGGGTTTAGGAAACAGAGCAGATGGATTTTCAGAGGTGTTGGCTACATTCGAGTATTTGCCTTCTCTGCGGCAAATCTTGTAGTTCTTTTGGGATTGGGATTGTTTTTACCAGTCATTTATTTAGGGGAAGGAGGGGCAAATTAGCTTGCCTCGAGATATTGGGAGGAGGAAGGCGTGAAAACTGTCAATATACTGATGGACTTGGCCACCGCCGTAGACATGAGATGTTTAGGACTATGTCTCATTGCAGAGGTTGCGTACAGTCAACAGATTTAATTAAAAAAAAAGGTCATTTGTTGCCATCATTACACTTAAGAGACTGCACGAAAATAGATATTTATTTTCAGTCCTAGACAATTCAAAACATGCACTTAGGAAAGTCATACTCAAAGATAGTGTTGGCAAAGAATTCGTTAATCTCATGTCGGAGCTTTATCTAAATTTAACTGAGGGAAATGTTCAATTGCCAGAAGTATTTAAGCAACATTGCTCCATCATGCGTGCCCTAGCCCAAGAAATACTTTGAATCATCGAGAGAGAGAGAGAGAGAGAGAGAAAAACCAAAAACAAAGAAAAAAAAGAAAAAAACCCAAAAAAAACAAACAAACAAAAAAAACCCCCAAAAAACCCCAGAAACAACAACAATAAAAAAAAAAAAGAGGGAGAAAAAAAAAATTCCATTTACCAAATAAGTAGCTCAGGATTAGTCCATTCTTTATCCTTTCTACAAAAAATATAAAATTTTTTAAGAATGACTCCTGAATAACAAAGGCTGTTTAATTAGAATAGATTTGAAAGTACTAAAAAAAACTTTAGCATAAAGATCAATGTGTTGAAGAGGGAGCGAACCCACTCATAAACATAATAATTTCTGCTCGTTTTAATTTTTAACGTTGCTCCTTACTTTCAGTTGAATTTTTTTTTTATTCCTGATCGTTTTTTAAATAATGCTGGGGAATCTGGCACCCTACTGGTGAAATAAAGCATGTGACCAATAAAGCCTGGACATCATTACTGACACTTTGCGTTGGGCGCGACTCAACTCTGGAGCTGTCAGAATTCATTTCTAATGAGAGATTCATTAGGATAATGCTCACTGAATATATTAGATTTAGCTAATTATACTACTTCAAAAGTACTATATATAGTATATACAGGCAATGATTTGTAAAACACAAGCACTAACTTCACAAGATATGCGACCTGTTTAGATCCGAATCTTACAAGAGTTTTTTATCTGGGAGTCAAATATGGATATTGGGGGGAGATGTGACAAGGGCGCCATTAATTGACCAAATTGAAAATTTTATTTAAAAAAAGAGAAACAGAATGAGGGCACCAGAAAAATCATGGGGGCCGAAGCATCCCTTCTTGGACCTGCCCCTGTTGGGTGTGTGGACACCCATGCTGAGTTTGCCAGTCTGGATTTCAATTTAAAAAAAAAAACATAAACACCATAAAAGCGATTTAACACAAACCATATTAAGGTTAGATTGCCATGGATGTCCCTAATGGAACGCTACATAAAAAAAAGACGTGAAGTGGCGTAACACTTAAGCCTTTACTAACAGTATAAAAGTGCCAGATAACTGGAAATACAAGGGTAGGGGAGACAGTGCAGAACTTACAGGTAAAGATTGGTACTGTGGTTTTATAGGGACAACAAGAATATTAAATTTCCGAAAGCAAAATAAGGAGAAAAGTTGCTACTTGACGGTGTATCCTAAATATGGTGTATCCTAAATCGAAAGCATTTCAACAATGCTAAAGAGTTAAAAGCTTACCTGATAGAATATTTCATCCACAGTCCCAGAATCTATTAGATAACATCCTTCTGAATTTTTCAAATAATTTATGTATTTCTAGAAAAAATAAATATAAATAGCCCATCTACTTAGTCAGATTTTAAATCTTAGGACTCTCTAGATTTCAACAAGGTATAATATTTAGAGCTATACGTGTTCTACAATTTAGAAGCTTGGTAGCTATATATATATATTACTTTATTTCAAATTTTGTAAGTTGACAAAAATTGAAGGATATTTAAAGATTGAAAATAAAATTTAAATCGGAGGGCATAAAGCTTTATTTATTGAAGTTATCTCATTCTATTCCAAACGATTAGCCTTTTCGCTACTATCCGGTAACGAACGATAGGAAGGTGGAGGGGATTATTTTCTTTTGACCGGAGCCTTTTAATGGGCGCCCCTATACTTTATTGGGTGCTTATTTCTGGACTTCTGATCGAGGAAATTTTTTTTGATAATATTTTTTGTCAAACTGAGATAGTGAAAACCCGATTAGAAAGTAAATCAAAGATAAGCTAGCTTGAACGGTGTATTGACCCTGAAAGGAATTGGAAACTATTCATTCTGGCTTAAAATTTCACTCAATTACACATGGGAACTAATTAGATTTCATAAATGTGGAATTATTTGGCTTTCTTTTCTGACATACGCTCAGGGGTGGATCTAGGATTTTTTAAGCGGGGGGCGCAAAATATTTAACCCCAATCAACTTGCTAACAAAGAGATGCCAGCAATTTAAAGGGAAGCTCAACGAATATACGCCCTCGCGTACGCATGATTGTCCATCGGATCATACTCGTCATTATTGTTCTTAATACGGCTGTAGTCAGAGTGTTCCTCAGACTTTGCCGGCAACGCCTCTGCTTCTTCGTCAACCCTGGAATACGCATCGAGGGAATCATCGTATGATCCCATGTCTACTTCGTCTCGACTACCACCATCCTCGTGTCCATAAAAGACGATTTCATCTTCTGGAGCACCTGCGTCAAAAGATAAACCTTTGGGAATCTTTCGCTTTCCTGTGACACCTACCGCTGCGACCATTATTACATTATATTAATAGAATCAGTGCCATTACCAGGTTTGGTGATACCCAAGGAATTATAACACCCCTCCATGCTCAAATATAAGCAAAAAGTTGGATTAAAGTTCAAAACTGTGATCCAACATTAAAACAAGTTGAAGCAAAGTTAAAACCGCCCCCACCCCTGTTGCAGTGCCAGCTCCCTGGTTGTATCGTCAGCTACAATCCTGGGAGTTAGTTTCAGTGCCGTTTACTCATTTAGTGCTCTTCTTCAAGGGCTAGTCCAGAAAGGCAACTGTGCACTATGTTCTTTGATTTCAATGAGACGCTTGGGTTTCCCAGTAAATCAGCTAAAAACGGCATATCTAACATACATACGTCCCGTATTAGAATTTGCACTTCCCGACTGGGGCGCTCAGTAATATAATGAATCCATTGCCTTTGTCAAAGAAAACCGAAACGGGCCGTTCTTTCTCTGTTGGTGGAACTACTCGGTTCATTATCCCATTGAAGCGCCCGAGCATCTGGTCGCGAAATACAAAGCGCGCGACGGAATCAAAAACGCCGGTTACGCCGCGATGATCGAAGGAATGGACACGTCGATTGGCCGACTGTTGACGGCGCTGGACAAAATGGATCTCAGCAACGACACGCTAAATTTTATGTTTTATGGAGCCCTCTTTTACTGACAAAAAATGTCACATTTAATCAATATTTTGACTTTTGCCATTGTTATTGTAGGGGAATTCAACAGTTTTTTTCTA
The DNA here is from genome assembly GCA_010016025.2 of Alatinidae sp. Z8VKAUB7J3. Classification (NCBI taxonomy): domain Eukaryota; kingdom Metazoa; phylum Cnidaria; class Cubozoa; order Carybdeida; family Alatinidae; species Alatinidae sp. Z8VKAUB7J3. The sequence goes on along the minus strand of JAAAKM020721499.1, from coordinate 251,320,193 downwards.
CAAAAATGGAAGAGTTCTTTTTAGTATAAGGATAATCAAGGATTATCCTATCAAGATTATCCATGTATTGATGTCTCGTTGAATAATTCCTAAAGAGAGAATATTTTTCTGTTAATGTTTAGGCATATTTGACATAGTTTGCATACACTATATGCGTACATTGTATGGTGCACAAAGTGCTCAAAATATGCTAATAAGGCATATTTGACCTAGTTTGCATACACTATATGCGTACATTCCATGGTGCACACAGCGTTCAAAATAGGCTAATGAGGCATATTTGACATAGTTTGCATACACTATATGCGTACATTGTATGGTGCACAAAGTGCTCAAAATATGCTAATAAAGAACGCTGTTAATGTTGTTTTGCTCTGGACAGAAAAAAATTGGTCTTTCAGTTGCCACTTCCAAAACAGAGTTTTTTGTCTTTGGAATGGAGATTGCTTCCAATGATACAATCCAAGTTGTTCCCACCACAATCTTGTCTTCTAGTTCATTTAGGAATTTAGGCCTTCCATTTGGAACATAAATTAGATCCACTGGGCAGCTTATAATTGTTTCTTTGAAAGAGAAACCTGAAAGTAAGGAACAACATTAAAATTAAACCGAACAAAAGTATTACGTATATGAGGAGGGTCGCACCCTCCCTCAATACCTCACTCTTTACACTAAAGTGTGACATTTTTGTCCTATATTCAACGATGACTCTCGAAACACAAGGGACCTTTAATTAGTCTTTAAAGCTTCTTACAAGTTGAAAAAACTTTAGTAAGAAGAGTTATGTTTTGAGGAGGAAGCAACCCCTTCAATATTACAAATGGTCATTTGTTAAATTTCTTTATGAAGATAATCCAAAACCTTGGCATGAATGTCAAGTTCTTTTACGACCTATTGCACATACATTTTCATCGAATCAAATTCGTTCGGATAATCGAAAAGTGACGAGCCATGATATAAACGATAATTTTAAATCGATTTTCGTTGATTTTATTAGCAATAATGCATCGGGTAGGCGAGAAATGTTTTTTTCGAGGGTCGGTGGGAACGCCCTCCTCACCTTCGAGCGGATAGGTCACCACGGGAGTCGGGCGCAGGTCGTGCGAGAGGTAGGCCTGGCCGACGACGGGTTGCCCATCCACGGTCAGGGCCCGCAGGTCGTAGGTGCCCCGTGGGAAACGCCGCATGACCTCGTCGAGCCTCGCCTCGTGCGTCTCGACCACGAAGCCCTGGAGTGCCCCGCCGCGATGGGCCGCCGCGCGAATGCTAAATCGTCAACAAATTTCCATCTATCCGGGAAATCAACACCAAGACTGTTTATCATGGTAAGAATGAAATATGGGCATAAGAGGTTTCCCTGGGGTACACCATTATAAATTGGGAGGGGATCAGAGTAAACATTCAGGTATTTGACAAGTTGCGTTCTAGGTCAACTAGGAAGTCATTGGTTAGTTTTTTTTTACTAATGTATTGTGGTTAATTAAATCAAAAGCTGGCAATCTCTTTGCTACGAAATTTCATCAGAACTGTTGCTACTCTATCATGTCTGTCTGATGGGTTATTATTCATGCCTAGTCTAAGGACACTAATAATATCAAACTCAGCTATATTTACAAGATCCATTTTCTCACGTATTACACTCCGCATAGTACTGACTATGTCAACTGTGGCAGATTGCTTAACACCGTGAAATAAAATTAGTCTAGTTTCATCTTCTGTTCCAGAGAATAAAAAGAAAAATCAAATAAATATATAGACTACAACAACTACTATATATAAAAAGTACTAAAGTGGAATATATAATCAATTAGCTACTGCTCTCAAAAATACAGAAGTAACTGACAATAAGATAATTAAGACAAGCAAAAAATAACTTAAATATTCTGTTGAGGAATAATCCTTTAAATAACATTATCAAATTATCTTAATATCATTACTTCTGTGCTGTTAAGATGGGCAAGCTTGATTAATAATTCTTCAACATTATTGAGTTTCCGAACACCCTAATATGTCTTGCTAATATTTAGGGGGGATGTTAAATAATTCTGAACACAGCAGCATTAAAGTTGCCAAAAGTATCTACGAGCAATTCTTCAGGAACTACTTAGAGAATATAGTTGAAACTTTCAGGGAAAGTTGAGAGGGATTTTGAACTAGCCAGAAAAAACCTTGGGCTCATACACTAAAAATATCTCTCGTTCTTTTTGCCTACTTTTATCAAAGACTTGCGGTTTGTACTATCATAGACAAGGTAAAAGATCATAGACCTTTTCCTTTTTTAACTATTCCTAACTATTCCAACCAACTTCCAAACCAATTTGAATTCTGTACAATTAAAATATAGGATAGCAGATATTTTTCTTGTAGTTTCATTGTAAACTTAGGATATGTTTTTCGATTTTGTTTTCTTAAGGCACACTTATACCCACTAGTCGGCAACTTGTTTTTTATTTTACCAAAGTTTGTAATGGGGTTGGGAGTAGAAGAGTTTATTGCTGTTAGAGAGGAATTTGGTGCCAAAACCGTACACACTAAAAAAACTAGTGTAATTATAATTCAAACAGGGTGCAACACATATACCCTTCTTCAAGAAGTTGTTTTTGAGAGGGGCGGAGTAGGATTGGACGTTCTACGGGCCCAACGCCGTCGGCATTCTTGGCTTCTATGGATATAAAATAAATGCCGGGTGTCGCATAAGTGCCGTCGGGACGTTTGCCGTCCCATTGAAATGTGTTAGCGCCTGCGGGGAGGGCACCCTCTTTCGTGAAAACGGTCTGACCAAAGCTATCTTTAATTCTGATGGTGGCTTGGCTCGCCGCATCGCTGAGGTTATAGGACCATTGGGCGGCGCCGTTTTGCAGGACAGCCGAGTTCCCGGCACTGGGGCGGCTTGATTTCTTCGAAACGGCGATGGCCTTCATGGCCGGCTACGGCATCCGCGCCTACCTGATCGCCCAGTCGCTGAACCAGATCGAAAAGGCCTATGGGCCGAACAATTCGATCCTCGACAACGCCCATGTGCGAGTGGCCTTCGCTACTAATGACGACCGCACTGCGAAGCGGATATCCGACGCGCTCGGCACGGCGACGGAACTGAGTCTTACAGTATGAAATCATAGTGACAATAAATAATTTTACTATTTTTAACTTATAAATAAGAATGGGGAAAAAAAACTAAGAGAATTAGCGAAACACACAAAAACAACAAATTAACAACAAACAATTTGAATGCACTGGCCTAGAATTTATGGTTCAATGGACAATAGCTAGCCTTCTAAAATGTTCCTTACGTCTATATTGGCATCTTCGATTTCTTTAATTTTCTCTTTCTGATGATGCGGTAACGGTTAGGGCTGAAGGAAGAGAGTGGAAGGTGGATCACTGTGTAAGTGCACTACCTGCCCCAGCACTCGCTCAGCTACTTCCGCTTCCAGAGCTCCAACAGATCCCCCTCGCTCCCTTGGTGGTCGTCAATCTCGGATTTTTGCCGAACCAGCTGCCGATGGAAGGCTTCGGCTACCTAATTCCTTATAAGGAGAGGGAGCAGACCCTAGGAACACCAGCCTCGAAGATTTAGAAGCTATTAAAAAACTTATAGAAGAACTCGAAAAAAATAAAAAATGAATTGGTTTAATCAATTACTCGACAACAGCATCGTGCAAGCGCTTGGCTGGACGATGATCCATTCTCTCTGGCAAGGCCTGCTCATCGTTTTCTTATTAACCACTTGCCTAATCCTACTCCGTCGACGCTCCAGTCAGGTTCGGTATTTTTCCGGTCTGTTATTATTTTCTTATTTAACCATACAACACAAGAATCGCAATCTTTGCAAAAACAAAAAAGAAGAACCACAGATTACCTACAAATGACTCGCTAGGCCTCTGAGCAGAAATTGTTCGCCCAGGTAGAGCGGTTTCCTGAATATACGTTGGAATATACGATACAAAAAGTTTTGACTCTAAAAATGACTGTTGTTGTTGGTTTTTTTTTCTTATTTAACAATAAATCGCATGTAATCAATACAATATAAACAGTGTTAGTAAAAGCTTATAATGGCAAAGAGATATTTTAACGAAGAAGGAATGACATAAAACTGTAATAAACCCTGCCAAAATTTCTATATTTTAGTGTTGTTTTATTAAATGAAGCTTAGTTAAAAAGTTGATTACAGTCTGGTTCTAAAAATTATATCATATTTGTACTTTGTTCTTTTCCCCCACTGTCAGTTGGAATGATTTTTCACATTAAAAATACGTTAGGTACATTTATTCTGCATATTATGAAGTGAAAATTGTTTTCTGACTTCAGCTGTCCAAATACTTAACCCCCTTTGTGCAAATATATAGTCCAAATTATATATTTCCCATATATTCTGTCACTTGTCTTTGTCTTGGCTCGCGCTAGGCTGAAAAAATACCCCCTCCCCTCTAAAGCTGAAAGAATACACCCCCTCTAGGGGGTATTTTCCGTGAGAAAATTCCTTAATTTTAAAATTTTTATGAGGTGGGATTTCAATCTAATATTCCATCCTCCCCTATATATAGCACTGGATATAGTTTGGACCCATAGTTAGACTTGCACTTGAACATCAGATTATACGCAATAAATTATCAGAAAAAAGGCGAATGTTCATTTATTTTACTATTGCAAATTTTTACTTTACCTTTTTGAACCTCAGATTATTTGCAATAAATCGTCAGAGCAAAATTCTAAAAATCAATAGATTGATTTAAAAAGAAAATCAAGGGCTTAAGGCCGGTCGGGATTTAAAATAAGAGCTCAGAGACACGAGATCCTTCTAAATATCGGAATTCATTAAGATCCGATCGCCCATTCGTAAGTTAAAAGTACCTAATTTTTTCTAACTTTTCATCTCCCGTCAGCCCCCCAGATCGTCGAATGGGGGGAAATGACTTTATCAAGTCAATTTATTCGCTGCAATTCTTGCTCACTGAAATCACCGGTCGCAGATACTGTGATCGATACGCCGCCCGCTTCGGTGAATTTCAGGGCGTTGTTGACAAGGTTGGCGACCACTTGACCGAGCCGGGTCGGATCGCCGCTGAAGACCATAGCGGTATCGCAGCTGATGAATGATGTTAACGTATGGCCAGTTTCATGTGCCCGCGCCGAAAACAGGCTGACGGTGTCTTCGATCAACTTTTAGTGTTAAAGTATAATGGGCCAATTGCATAATTGTGGGAGGGGGGTTGACATGCCTTATATACCTAAAAACAGAGTTGCTGGACCGTTCTACTATGGTGAACAAAATGGCTGCCTCAAAATTTTGACTGGATGCGTTTGAAAAATGAATGGGCTTGAGAGAAGAGCTGTTTATCCTCCAATTTCCTTTTACTCTTAAAACTGGCACCAGAACTTTTAATATTTATGTCTCCTCCACAATACTTTGCTCTTCACGCTAAAGTATTTTTAGTAATTTCAACTATTTATTCTAGGGCCTTTGTGATTCAGGGATCATTCTTAAAGATATGGGACCAAATTCAGGCCTTAAAGAGTGAGGTTTTGACAAGGGGGCGAGCCTCCACATACGTAATGAAAATATGAAAATATTGAAGTTCGTTACGTAAGTTAATTCGTAAGATACGTATGTTTATTACAAATATAGAGAATCAACTTGGTTGAAACCAGTACTGCCACCGTTTGGCATCACTTCTTTTTCAACTGAGAAGCCTAACATACAGTATTGATACTTTTAAATCAATTAGCTTCTCAGAATTTTAAACTGATTGCAAATTCGTCCTCTTCGGGGTAAAGTCGTAGTTTGGTACCCTAAACCACCTAAACTGTCACCCAACCGCCACTGCTATTTTGGCGTCTGACACCCATAACTGGTTGAACAATGACATCGCCGAAAGTGTTTACCAGTCGATATTCAAGGTACTGAAAAGTGGAGGTATATTGGGTGTCGTCCAGCATCGTGGTGAGGCACATATGATTGGCAAAGAGTGGTCGAAAAAGGGATATGTGCCCGAGTCAGAAGTTATTCGTCTGGCAGAAGCGGCCGGTTTTAAACTTGCAGGTCGCTCAGAGATCAATGCTAACCCGAAAGACACCCCTAATCCCATAAACACCGTTTTCACCTTAGCCCATGCGAATATTCTTGAAATTGTCAAACCAATCGGAGGGAAAAGTATTTTAGAGGGGGGGTTTCGTCCCCAAACTAGATATTTTCTTGTAAATTTGCATCCACTTGAAGTTTTCAGGCAAATAGGGAAAAATGGCTTTAGTACATTTTAGGGCAACATTTTTGGGGACCTGTGACCTGAATAAAAAAAATGGCCCGAAAATTTCTGTTTGTTAGAGTTAGTTGGGATGAGCTTCACAGAACGCTGGAAAATTCTTCTTTACAAACTTTATGAACTATTTTTAATTCCCGATTACCACAACAACTAACAACTCATGACAGTATGAACTTGCCAGTGGCCAAAACAGCAGTGCACAAAGCTGTGTTGGCTGCTTATACCTTGAGGGAAGTCATTTATTTTTTTCTAATTCCACGCTGCCTTTCTATCCCCCTTTTTCTAAAACCTGGCAAATGTTCTCAAACTCGTAACCTTTGATGGGTGAGACTGATCTCAATATTAGTTTGTAAACTTGCTGCTTGTTTAAAACACAAGCAGACTATGTGTCTTTAAATGACCCAAGATCAGCTGTATGTCGCTGCTGTCATGGCCAAAAGTCGTATCTGAAAATTTTACACTTCTAAACATACTGCTTGTTTAAAAGACAAGCAGCCTTTGAAAATACCAGAAATGCAAAATCTGCATTTGTGTAACTAATAATTTACACACATATATCACTTGTGTATTATGGGGGGGGGGATCTATTAATATAAATAAGGCCGTACCAAATATTACTAGGGGGTTAATTTAAGTTGGTGATGTTACAGGAGTTAAACATGCGAAAGATTAAAGTAGAGATATACTACTGATAATACCCAATATTGTCTGCGAGAGAATTTTGTTAGAGTATTCACCAGATTTTTTCTATCCGTTAAAATAAAACCGTCGAAATCACTAATTCAGGAACGTCAGGCAAACTCCAAATGTTTAACGTGGGAGGTATAGGAAGATCCCTTAAGAGCCCGTCCTGCCTTAATTCATTATCATGATAGCAGACAAGAAGCACAGCCAGAATGGATGTCTTTTGACAAAAATACAACAACTCTTTCAGACTTTACGCCCTAGCTATTGCAATACGGTCGAGTAGGCGAAGTCCCCGAGCCGAAAACCGAGGGTCTCCTCGGGTCCGTGATCCTGCACGAACGGGACGATCGGAACAGGACCCACATCGAATGGTCCGTCGATGGTCCGGTCCACGAGCATCGGGCGATAGAGGCTGTCCGGATCAGCGCTGGAGGCGAAGGCGTAGTCGCAGCGGTTGGTGAGCAGGCCTTGCGTCCGGCGGTCCATATAGGCGTCGATCGGTGAAAGTAGTTTTTAAGCTTTTACTAATCAATCCCATTTATTCTGAATTTTAATAACAAGTTGATAAATGCTAAAAATATTTTATTTTGGAGAGAATTGCAACAAATCTGCGGTAAAAGGCGTAGTTGCTGGTTTAACCATTTAACTGAATTCAAAAGTGAAATGCGTCATTTTTTTTTTTTTTTTTTTTTTTTTTTTTTTTTTTTTTTTTTTTTCTATTTTTTTTTTTAAGGAGAAGCGCCTTCAGGAGGAGCAAGAAAAGGCAGAGTCGGCCAAGACAACCGAAGGGGAGGCCAGTGAAAGCGCTCAGGATAATAAGGACGACACACAACCCTCCGACCCGGCAGAAGAAACACAGAGCGACGAACCAGCCGACCCCAGTAACGCTCCAGCGTCAGCGGACAAGGCAACCGCACCTGAAGAGAGCACAGGTGATTCTGAAGGGAACGCAGACCCCAAGAGAGAGAGAGAGAGAGAGAGAGAGAGAGAGAGAGAGAGGAAGGGATGCAAAGACACAAAGAGACAGACAAACAGCTTTCGAAATATAAAGCTAAAAAACATAGTTAGATTAAAAAAATTTGTCTAAAGAAAAAAACCACTTGAAGAAAATGAAATCTCGAAAAATTAAGTCTTGAAAAAATCTTAAAGTATTACGTAACATACTGCGTGTGCACCATCATTACCTACAGGAGTGACTAAATTTGAAAAAGTTTAATTTTTTGGTGTGTTACCAAATTGTGAGCAGTTGTCATATTTTTGTTTTTCTATGATATTGCTTCACCTTCTTGTTAGTGTTTTGACCCCCTCCAAAAGGGGGTAAAAATACATGCAGTTGCAGTTTCACCACGACAACTTGGCAAATGCTAAATTTTGTTTTTGAGATTCTATTTTATATATTATGTATAATTGATGAAATGTATATAAAATCGTAAAAAACAAATATATTAGTTTCGAAATGACCAGTAAAGTTGCCAGTTTAAGTTTCAAACTCTTTCTCGTGAAAATAAAGAAGAAACATTTCTAAAATAAAAGTCTGGCGCAAAAGAGGGGGAAGGATTAGACTATTCAATACGTGGAGTAGAAAAAGCATGATTAATTACCTATTCTATAGGTAGTTAGGTGAAAGGACCCAAATGCTTTCGTTTTTTTTTATAAAAAAAAAGTGGTCGTGTAATCTTTGGAGGGGACTCATTGGATTGGTAGTTGGAACTTTTAATGCTCTTTTTGAGATTCAAGGTGATCAGAGGGCGGATACCCCCCACCCACACACACACACCTAGTATTTTCCCGAAATGCATCTGATAGAAATTTTGAAATGGTCATTTGTCGTCGTAGAAACTTCAAAAAATGCTCATTCGATTGGAAATCGAAGGGAGCTTTTATTTACACGTTTGCTACAATATCTTTATTTACAACCTCAATGCTAGACAGATTAATTGAATCGATCACTGAAAAGGAGTGACGTTTAATAATTTGATTTCTTTCAGGGAAGAAGACCAAGCTTTTTTATGTTAAACTAGTTTATAGAAAAACAACAATAACAACGAAAATACGGGTGGGAAACATAATTAAAGGAGAAAAAAATAGATCAGACCTATTATGTCTAAAACCAGAGAAAAAGAAAATGGTAACTGAAAATTAAGATAAAATGTTGTTTTGTCAAAATTTCAATAGGCTACTTAGTTTAAAACAAAATTAGGCCTGACATAGCTTGTGAGATCATCTGTGTAATGTCTTGGATAGTAGCTGTGGAATGCATAGGAGTTGTGACTACAGGAGCAGCCACTTTGCACTGTGGACATGTCCATTTGAAACCATTTATATCTTCCATTCCTTATATGCCCCTAAGGCATAACTTACAACCCTTGCCCTGATAGCTGTGAGGGGGGGGGGGTAGTCATCCTCAAAGACATAATTTCCAGAAGTCTCAGTTATGTTGACCAAAATGGCTATCTCAAAAGTTCGATCGGATTTGTTTTGGGAAATGGTGGCGTGGGAGGGGATTTACTTGCCCTCCAATCCCCTTAGAAAATAAAAAGGGCACTAGCCCTCTCAATTTCCGTCTCTGCCTTTCAATAACGTTTTTCATGCAAATTCAGCACAGCTTAAATGACGCAGTTTTGTAGTCAATGATGCATTTGAAAAGTGATTGGTGTTTCTCAACAGCAATTTGTGATGCCATTGTAACAGTAGTTTGACATTGGTTTGGTCCCTAAAAGAGTTTTTGATACCTACGACGCAGTTTGACAGTAAAGTTTGATGCATTTTCATCAACGATGGTCCTTTTAACATACAAATCAGACAGAAATCCAGAAAAGACAGACAGACAGACTAGACAGATAGAAGAACCAGACAAATAGACAGACAGACGAGACAGACCGACAGACCAGACAGACCAGACAGACAGATAGACAAACCAGAAAAACAGAAAAACAAGATATATAGACAGACAGACAAGACAGACTGACAGAAAGACAAGACAGACAGACACACAAGAGAGACAGACACGCAGACAGGAAATTGACTATTGACTTTTGACTATTTTGACTTTTGTACAACAAAGATACTGGAATGTGCACTATCTTGGGCACGGACAGACGAAAAAACATAAACAAATATCAAAAATGACCAATGCCTGCTTACACTTTCAATTTTTAGCCTTATTTCTAATCACAGGGATTGAAAATAACCTGAAAATGACGCTTAAACAGATCTAAAACAAATAACAGCGACTTTTTGAAATCAGCTCTATCTTGAAGCATCACTAAAAATGCTGGTTTGACTAGGCTATTATCTTCAATTGATGAAATCTTTTCCCAGAATTTATCTATACTAATCAACCTACTCTGTCTCATACACTTTGATCCTATATCCCCTCTCAACACTAACCCATTAAACTTATTATCAAGGCTTAACATACGCTTAAAAAACCTCAACTGCGTTCCTTCTAAATATTACTCACATCTACGGGAGATAGCGGAAAAAACTATAAGAAAGCCATTTAGCAAAAAAAAAAATATGGAAATTTTTTTTTTAATTATTCATGTAAAGAGAGCCAAAATCAAAACATGCATTAATCCAAAAGTGTTCAGAAATTAAATAAAAAAACTAAGTTTTTTTAACTGAAAGTAAGGAGTGACATTAAAACTGAAAACAAACGGAAAATACTTAGTATATGACAATGGTTGTTACCTCCACAACACCCCCAGAAGTCAAATTAAAAAAAGAACAAGTTTTTCCAACGGAAAGTAAGGAGCAAAACTCAAAACGATCAGAAATTATTCTGTATTTGAGGGGTTACCATCCCCTCAGTACCTTGCCCTTTACGGTAAAGTTTGACTGTTTGCCCCAATATTTTAAGAACGACTCCTGAAACACATGGGCTGGTTACTTAGAATAGGAAGCTTTTTTAAAAGTGTCAAAAACTTTAGTGTCAAAAGTCTATACTTTTCATGCCAAATTACACGTTACTAGTTAAATAATACCTTTCTTCCTCAAATTCAACTTTGGCTCTCTGCCATAAAACCTGCTCTCGCAGTCTTTTCAGCTGTCTAGGGCTTATAGGAGTTCTATAGAAAAAGATGGCCTTTTTAGCTACAATTCTGCGAAACAATCAAAAGGAAACAAAAATAAAATGATTTGGAAGTTTGTTAACTATATCAAAGTAATTTTTTTGTATGTTAGAAATTTACAATATTTCGCTTTAATGGAAACTGCATACTTAATTCTGACCTCAGATGGTAATGGACAATTTGTTTAATTTACAAATTTAAAATTAATTAAAAAAGTTAATTGTTCGAAGATTTAAGGAACTATAACCACTACTAAGGGTGTCATGGTTGCTTATATTGTAGATAGAATTATTTTGTCACTGAAGCATTTAAAAAAAAAAAAACAGATTACAACAGATGAGCCAAAAGTACTGAAAGAGAGAAGTGACACTAAACTCAAACCTGCCATTCTTTGGAAATGTTTGACAGTTTATAAGTGGCCACAGAATTCCTGAATTATTTAAAATCATTTTTCTGTGAAACAGCACAGCAAGAGGATGCATCTGGAGTTTTGATGGTAAAGCACATTGGTCCAGTTTTTGCTCAGGGAAAAGTCACTCAGTAGTGATTTGAAGGTCGTCCTGCCACCCCCCGCGCCAGTCCGCGCCGACAGCCGCAGTGGCGACTCGCTGTCCCGCGAAGACGACCCTCCCCTGCCGACGCAGAAGCCGGTGGCGATCGTGGCGATTGCCTGTCTCGTCCTGGCAAAGGCGGCGTCTGTTTATGTCCCGGTCCTCTACAAGGAAGCGGTGGACCTGATCTCGGGGGATAAATTCGATTTCACGGTCCTGCTGTGGATTGAATGATTGAGTCCTTATCTTTCGCTATATGCCGCTGCAAAAAGTTCAACACCGGACACACAAAAATAGAGCCTGTCATTGCTTAATTACCATGCAGCCAGCTCTTACTTCACAATCAAAAAGCATATTCGAAGTAACTATAATTCTTATTGCAACATGATATAAATCTTACTGCCACCTGTTGCCAACAAGCCCCTCGGGGCTTTCTTAGCAGGTGCAGCAAAATGTTCGGGACGACCGGAGCACAGGGAATATAAATGACGACTGGGACACGGGGACAACTACAACGGGGACGCCGTGAGCACAGGGGAGATATATAAATGACGACGGGGACACAGGGAATTTTCGATTAGCAATCACCATCAACAAACCTCAACGGCAATCATTAGAAAAATGCGGTATAGATCTGAATACGGATTGTCTTTCCCACGGAAAATTATGTAATGCATGTTCAAGAGGTCCTACTTTGACTGGTAGCTCTGTTAGGAGCTAGACATAAGAGTCGTTATCGTCAATCGTCGTAAAGATTAACTACACTTATTCGATAGATAAAGGGATAAGTGAAATTTAAGCCAAAGGGCCATAACACAAATACATATTCTAACAATAAAATGCACTGTTGCCCCTCAATACTGTGGAAAAAAACATTATATATTCCATACCCCTTCACTATCCGGATATGGGCCCAGTTGCAATAAAATAATTAAACTAATTAAATATAAGCAATCAATACCGAAAGGGAAAAGCGTTTGTTACCAAACATTAAACGCTTATAGTTATACCTGCAAAAAGGGGAGTGGACCCCTCAAATTGATTTTTAATCACCTTAAATTTGTATAATGTATAAGAAATAAGATATTATAATTATAAGAATTCGTTTCAAGACTCAGGTCTCCTAAGTAAACTGAGGCTGTTTATGAAGAGGGTTGCCTCCTCCTCAGAACCTCGCTCTTTACGCTAAAGTTTACTTATTAATTTCCAAAAAAGCTTCTTATTGTTCTAATTAAATGACCCTTGCGTTTCATGAGTCGTTCTCAGAGAATTGGGAGAAAATTCAAGCTTTAAAGTAAACAGCGAGTTGTTAAAGAGGACTCAACCCTCTTTATATACGCAGTAATTTCTGTTGGTTTTAAGTTTTAATGTTGATTTCTAAGGGGGTATGAATGAGAGATTTGGTCCTGAATTTTATAGAGAGGGGGCTGGTCTATATGTTACAATAAACTATTTTAAATTAACAAAAAACACTCCCCATGCTATAATTAAAATTAAGAACAAAATTATACCAAAAAAGGGTTGAGAGAACAGAGAAAGATGGGTTTATTAATATACATAAACAAAACAAAACAAGCAATCGGCCCAAAGCAAAGTAAAATAAAGATATAAAACAAAGCGAATATGCTTCAAAACAACAAGAGACATATAAAAACAGATAAAGACACGATTCATCGCTGCTATGGAAAAAGAGCTTTAGTTTAATTTGAATTTTTATTGCTATATGTTTAAATGTTTCCGTTTATCTTTTCTAGTGTCAGAAATTTGTCTTTTAATTTAGCAATAGGAATTCTAAAACAAACACCGACACAAAAACGTATAAAGAGACCGATGTAATCAGGATTTAAGACGATCCATGTAGCACAATCTAACAGTTTTTGATAAAGAATTACTTTAAAACGTCATCATGCTGGTGTTTATTTATTGATAGTCTATATATATATATGCAATTTGCAAGCTATTGTGGTAACGCTCCACACTTTGAGAATTGTATATAATTGTAATGTGTCTGCTGAGAATATCTATATAAATTAAAGGACTGAAGAAGACAAAATATTGAAATCTGAAAAGAAAACATAAGAAGGGTCAAACCATAATTGAAAAAAAAATATCCAAGCTGGAATCGAACGCATGATAACCTAATTTGAGGTCCAGCGCTGAACTAATTAAACCATGCCTCTAATATTGTAATTTAATATATCGGTGTTTGTAGGACTTTTAATTGCATACCTTATTAATGCAGGAGGTGTTCTTGCAAACCTCCAGTTGAGGGTTTTGGAACATAATTATTTTTTCGATTACTTAAAAAGGCAACTATAACTTTTAATTTTTTTTACGAACGTTTTCATAAGTAAAAAAGTATACGTAACTTACGAATTAACTTACATAGCGAGCTTCTATATTCATATGTTTTAATTGCGTATATGAAGGGGCTCACCCCTCGTCGACACCTCGCTCTTTACACTAAAGCTTAAATTTGTCCCAATTCCTTAAGAATGACCCCTGAAGCACAAAGGCCGTAGCAGAGCAAAATCCATTTACTTATGGATTCCAAGTATGTTGTTCTTTTGTTACAGCGTAAAATAAATATTACAATTATTTTGGTGAAGATGCTAGTGAGTGTTTTGTAACTACCATATCAGAAATGTGTAAAGAAATAGCCAAAGAATATGAAAATAGACAGAGAGATCATGGTTATACACAAGAACAAGTAAGAGAAAAATTGAAAAATAAAACTAATAAAAGCTGTGTCCATAACTATGGACTCAGCTAATAGTTAAACGGTCTTTGGGCAGCATAGCTAAACGGTCTTGTAATTGCATCTATAAGGCTCTTGTATCGGTCAACCCCTCTCAGGTACGCAATTTGCCAACTGTTTTTAAAAACTAAATGTTGCTTAAGATCAAATAAAAAAGCACTGTTTGGATGGTGTTCACCAATAAGATATTTCAATAATATCGTAAGAACGACTGAGGGCCCACGAACACCTCCCCAAAACAAAAAAAAAACTGAAAACGTCTGCACACTTCCCAGTAACCATTACTATAGGTAAACACTGGTCAAAGTTTGCAACTTGCAGTCCCTCCAATGGGGACTATGGGGGAGTAAGTCGTCCCCAAAGACATAGCTATTAGGATTTTTTGACTATGTTGAACAAAATGGCTATCTCATAATTTTGATCCTGTGACTTTGGGAAAAAAATGAGGTGTATGTAAAAACTGGATACGTCGTTTATATTTCCTGTGTCCCGGTCGTCATTTGTGTCCCGGTGTGACGTCAACTTATAATGACGTCATACACAAAGCCTTATATACTTATAATGACGTCATATGAAAAGCCTTTTTAAAAAAACATACAAAAAAACAAACATGCATACAACTTATATATATCTTCTATAAATATAAAAATAAGTTGTATGTGTGTTATGTCTGTCGTTAATGTTTCTCCATACTTTCAGTTAAAAAAAACTAGTTTTTTTACTTAATTTCTGGGCGTTTTTCAACTAATGCAGGTTCGAATTTGGCTCACCATGCATGAAAAATTAGAACGAAATTTGCATATTAATTTTGGCAGATTCATTCCATATATGAAGGGTTACCCTCTCCTCAATACCTTGCTCTGTACGCTAAAGCTGTTAGCACTTTCAAAAATTTTCCTATTAGTGTTGCCCTCTATAGCTTTTGACTCTTAAAAGGGAATTTGAACTTTCAACTTACAATTAAATGAGCAACCTCTGATGTCTATACAACCAAGCGTTCAATAAAAACCCTTATAGCCTGTGCCTTTGGGGACAAACTTACAACCCTTCACCCAGGTTCTGATGGGTTCACTTAATGCCAAACCCTCCTTTTCAACGGGAAGAACAAGGCAAAGGACAATAAGAAGAATGATCTCAGTGCATCGGCAACGAACTGGGTGTCACCAGAAGGACCGTCTACCGAGACATTGCGGCGTTGACGGCACAGGGCGTCCCGATCCAGGGGGAAGCAGGGGTCGGCTATATTCTCGAGCCCGGGTTTCATATGCCGCCCCTGATGTTGACCTCCGATGAAATCGAGGCTGCGATCCTGGGTGCCCAATGGGTGCAAACACGCGGCGAGCCGGAACTTGCCCTTGCTGCCCTGTGCTTTACGGTCAGGAAAAAGTCAATAGATTCACTTATCTTGGCTCACTAATAGGCTCTCGTGGAGTCTTTGACCTAGACGCACAAAACTGAATCAATGAAATCCAAGCCATGTTCTCTCAACCTCGCTGCCATTTGTGAAACCGACAGGACAAAAATCTGTGTTCTCCACACAAAAAGTTCTATTCTATTCAATTGAGACTTGGCCACTGAAGGCGCTTCATCTCCTCCTGATCTTCAAGGATTATTGGTTCGATATGATTACCCCTGGAAAAAAATACATATAAACGCATGCAAAAAATACTTCTTCTGCCAAAGAAATAGAAAATTCCACTGTTTTGTTGATGAAACCTCAACAGAAGCAATATCTGATACACTGAATCTGAAGATGTGATTTTCATTAAGATTGTTAAGCTTTTCAGGGATGTTTTCCTCTCAACTACTACTACTACGACTCACACAGAAACACGCACACACACATATATACATATATATATATATATATATATATATATATGCATGTGTATAATTCATAAACCAGCACTTAGCAAGTAGCTCATTAAAATACTGTATATACATTCTGATGGCACCCAGTGCATATATATGGGACTACATAAATATATATATATACACATATGTTAATATACTTATATACTCCAGAAGAAGGAAGAGACTCCGAAAGCTCAAAGTTGAGTTTCTTAATGTTCATTCCTAAAATTTTCGACATAATCATTGGCAGAGGAAAAGTGAATCATATCCTGGGAGGGGCTCTTTTGTATATCTAAGTAATTGTAGACTATATTTTATGTTAGTCTATTTTAGTCTTATATGTTTTTTTAGTTATATTTTTCAGTTTCTGGACTTTTTTTCTACGCTGAAGACGCCTTGTTGTACACGAGCGAATTATTCATTTGATGTTTGCTAAGTAGTTACTTTTCTTCTCTACCGATTGAATAGCACCCACTTCAATAGCAGCCCCTCTTGCTCCCTCCCCCTAATAAAATTACTGTATCTTCGCCCCTGCATCTGGGTGAAATTACTAACATAAAAAACTCAGTGATCATTCTCACTGAGGAAGAGGCCATTTCAAATTACACCAATGAAATTTCATGTAAGCACTGTAAAAACAATTTACAGAAAATACAATTAATCTTGTTTACTTGAAGACGTGGTAGCAAAGAGCATGCAATAGAATGCTATGGAAGTTTACGTCTGTTTTGTTAGGTTCAAGTTCGTCCTGATTTTGTTTCGCCATCGTTTCATTGCCAAAGAGCATAATTTTTGGTAGCCTCTCATGCTTCAATCGTGAAATTGTTTTACATGGTGTATTATATGTTGTATAGTGTATTTGGTATTTAATAAGTGAAATAAACCAGAAAAACCTTGAAAAACAAGAAAAACCAGAAAAACCTAAAAAGGCCAAAAAGAAAACCTTACGTAGTCAAGTTTCAAGGAAGTTTGCAATTTTACAATCCCTTCACATAAGTAAATGCACGTACAAAATTTTTATTTCAAACCATTGAACCACAGAAAAAATTGCCAAACAAAGACAACATTTGAGATATCTGCTCTGAAATAGTATTAAATCTGCATCTTTCCTACTAGTAAATTTGTCACTAAACTGCGAAGTTAGTACTGAGCCTAGAGAACAAGCTTTTTTCAAGGTTTCTCTATAACTCTACCCTCATTCAACTCGAATCTGTTTAAATTAAATAAAAAAAAACTAGTTATTTTTAACTGAAAGTAAGGAGCGACATTAAAACTTGAAACGAACAGAAATTACCCCGTATATGAAATGGGTTGTCCCCTCCGCAATCTCTCGCTCTTTACCAAGTAGCGGTAGCCCGCCGCATAGTCCGGCAAGCGCCGCCACGACTCCAGCACCGCGGTCAGGCTGCGCGACGGATCGAGTCGAGTCAGGTCCCCCGAGATCACGCGCGACGACTCGACGTAGTACGGATAGGGGCTCGGGAAGTTGGACACGACCCCGTAGGTCTGCGCGACGCTGCCATCCGGCGCGAGATCGCGCGTCGCCTCGGTCAGGGTCTCGCCGAGGTCCCGTAGCAGGGGTTGATCACGTGGAAGCCGAACCCGGCGAGCACCTCGCTGTGGCGTCGGCTGCCGCAGGTCCCGGGCCGATTGGCGCCGTGCAGATACACGACGAGCAGCCCGCGTGGCTCGACGCGCGTGTCGAGGTGCCCGATCTGGTTTTGGTCCGCGTCTCCGCTGCCCGGGTCGGCGTCGGTGGGGCTGAACGTGATCTCGTAGAGCTGCGGGTCGCCGCGATCACCATATCAGATAGTGTTCTAAAACAACTTAAATGTTAGATAGGTCAGTCCACTCTCCAGATGTTTGCAATGATAGGATTGGCGTACGAAAATATGTCACAAGTACGACCTTCAGTGTGAAGAAATACGAAGAGGGTGTTTCTCTGTTGTTTAATATAATCAATTATGCTCTCATCAAATGCAAAGCAAGCTCACCTATTTCGAGGGAGCTATAGAAAAGTGACGCCATTTTAATGCCTATCTATCGTTGTTTGAGATAAGAAAAGAGCATAAAACAGGTTTTTGCACTACGAACCCCCCCCCCAAGCGAATAATGACGATTATTGGTATCGCAGCTAGTTCGATTCTAGCTAAGCTCGTTTTAATTATACCTAACCGTCTTTGTTTGAATAAAGAGAGTCAAAAAGATTTTGTAGTTCCCCCCCCCCCCCCCCTACAACTCACTCTCATCACCTACGATTAAAGGAAAGATTGACGTTAAAACTTGGAAGTAGCAAAATCCACTCCACATATGAGAAAAGATTCCCCTTCCTCACTTCTTAAGTTTCATGCTAGAGTTTTGTTGCCTTTTGAAAAAGATTCCTATTGCAATTCAACTAACCTTTTTGGTTACTAAAATTGACTGACAATTAAAATTGGTTTCACAACAATAGAAACGCAAAACCGACGAAACAAAAGAGGTTTAAGCAGATAACAGTTTGGCATTTAAATTTTCACAATGAGCAGAAAAAAAAAACAAGAACAAAAAAGGGGACAGGAAAACCTGTGACATTGTTAAGTTCTATCTCAATGTTATAGTAGAATATATTACTTTTATTCAGTTACAAGTTACATTTTCAAACAGTTCGTGGTAACAAACTGTAGTAAGGAGCAACCAGGCTCAATAGTAACCAAAACTCTAAAAAACGAAGTTTTGACATTTTCTTTTTCCAAATAATTTTTGTTCTCTGGTGGCATTTGTGTTCCTTCTTAAGTGGCTGGCACTCTAGGCTGAGAATCCTTTATCCAAAGGGAACAGGATTAATTCCTGGCATTAGCAGTTAATTTGGTTTGGGACAAAGGTCAGTGATGTAACTCTATAAGTACTTCCTTTTCAATGAATTGTTGATGTACAGACAAGAGTGTAGGTCATAAGAGGTGGTTGGAAATAAGCACAAGTCCTAGATATGTGATTGACATAATTGGAATGGATCCGCTCTCTTTGGGGGGGCTAGGGTTAATTCTGAAAAATAGAAAAAATGAGGTATTTCTAATTTACGAAGGAGTGATCATATCGTAATGAAATTTTTTATTTAGAAGGATCTCGTAGCTTAGATATCTTATTTTAAATCCCGACTGAATCAAGTGGCATTGGGGGGGAGGGGGGAATCAGAAAATGTTCTACTTTAAAACCAGACCTAATGAATTAGGGGAACATGTTGTACCTTAAACCTATGTTGAATGCAGCATTACCTGTGAGTAATACAGCACAGCTCCAACTTCAGTTTATTTACAGGTCACTAAGGACTAGTGGTAAGCTGTTTGCATGACAAATGATTCCCTCCTCCATTTAAGAAGAAATAATTAAAACACTCAAAACTAAATGTAACTCTGTCAGTACTTTGCGCCCTGGGCCCCGACTTCCTGCGCTGCCTTGACAACGTCATCTGCCTTGCCTCTTTGCACCACGCAAGTGATCATAGACACGTCCGTTAATATCGTGATTTCTTTCTTCTTCATACGGGCAACCCTTCTTCGTGTTCCAGTTCGGCTTGTTTTTCTTCATTCTGGTGACGACGCTTGATACGCCATTGAATATAAAGACAGGTCAGTAAAACAAATATTATGGGACCATGCTTGGGTAGATGTTTGGGGCCAAAAATAACAATAATGCTCCAAAAATTATGAGCGCAAACCCTCCACTGTTTTTTGATCTGTTGTGTTCACTATGGGCCATGTCTATACATATTCTGAAATTGTTTTTGCAACTTGCTTTCTTCCAATATCTGAAATGAATGGTCCTATTTTTGGACCTCTAGATGTTCCCAAAATTATCTGATATAGTATTTTAAAAAAATCTTTAAAAAAGAAAAAAAGATTGTTGATCCGAATATAACCGACTATCGATCAAATATTCCTCTCTACCCAGTTGGCTTAGAAGTGGCTGAAATTAAATGTATAACATATTAGCTTCAGAGGTCATATTGCCACGTGACGAAGGAGAGAAAGTTTATGGCATTCTTATTGTCATGAGAAGAAGAAATGGAAGGGTTTGAACTAGATTTTTTTTTATCAACTAACTCATTGAACTCCTCGAGGCCGAGGATCACGGGCACCGGCACCGACATCGCCAGGTGCCGATTCGGCATGGTGTCGCCCATGCAGCTGAAGGGCGGTCCGTCCGCGGAGCTGGTGTGCAGATCGGCGAAGACGACCGGCCCTTTGGTGTCGGCGACGTAGCGGTCGAACTCGGCGAGTAGCTCGCGCTGCTCGCGGTCCTCGGCGTCGTCGTCCTCCGGCTTCCGCGCCCGCAGATCCTCCCCAGCAGCACGACGTCTGGCTCGAATCCGAGCACCCGCTCCTCGAGCAGGATGAACTCCTCCCGAGTCAGCGAGACCTCCATCCCGCAGTTCCACACCTCGACCGGCACGTCGAGCCGCGCCTCCAGTTCCGCCTGCAGGCGCGCCGGCCAGGTCTCGCCGTCGTCCACGCCGCGGCCGAAAGTCATCGAGTCGCCGATGCAGTCGATGCGCAGGGTGCCGGTCGGCTAAAAAACAAGTTTTTTTAAATGAAAGTAAAGAGCAACATTAAAACTTAAAACGAACCGAAAGTACTCCGCATATGAAAGGGGCTTTTCCTCCTCAACGCCCCGCTCTTTACGCTAAAGTTTAACTCTTTCTCTCAACTCTACTTTTAACAGTAAAAAACTTTAGCGTAAAGAGCGGGGAGTTGATGAGGAAGCGGCCCCTTTCATATACGAAGTAATTTCTTTTCGTTTGTATGAATCCTAGTGTGCCCGATTATTTTGTTTGGAAGACATCCAGCCTCCCCAAAGAAAGACACCCAGGAAGACACAAAGGAAGACATCCAGCCTCCCTTCACAATCCTATCATTCCCCAAAACACATCCAATCAGAATTTTAAGAGAACTATTTTGTTCAGTATTATTGAAAAATCCAGTAATTATGTCTTTGGGAATGTCAACCTCCTCGCATTTTCTTAACTTACCTCACCGCTAAAAAAAAAAAAAAAACACGTATCCGTGATCTTTCGTTGGACAAAAATACAAAATTCCACGTTTTTGTGGAGAGGAGCTAGAACCTCTGCAGCACGGTTCTACGATAATCCGCATTTGACGGCGTGATTTTCATAAAAATTGACCTCACTCTCTCTTTGGAGGAATTTCCCTCATTTTTGGAAAATCAAGCGTGATGGATTTCCATCACAGATGTTACCCCAACTCAGTTGCTTAGGTGTGAGGCATCGATTTGGTCCAAAATGTAAACAACAAGCTAAGCAACTCGAGGCATCAAATTCAAGAGGGACAATTTTTGAAATGCCTGAAGAACAAATGAAGAACGTTTTTCATTAAGAATTGATTACAAACTAACTAATATCACACTGTTGATAATGTGTCAAGCAAAGAGATCAAAGATCCAACCATCATTTGGTATTTCATCATTTACAGTCACCCTCCCCCCTTCTTGGATGTGGCCTTGATGTCAGTTAGCACATACAAACAATTTCAATTAAATTTAGTATGAGTCTATATTTTATACCCCGCCTGTTTCAACTAGGCATTGCCTAATTCTTTAAAAGGGGACCGGAAATTCCTGCATACACTTCTCTATCCATAGTTTGTCAAGTTATATTTTTTTTTTATCAGTCATACGAAAAATAAACTTCTTATCTGTTCCATTCAAAAACTTTAGACCTCTTCCAAAACCAGTTTTAAATAAGGCTCAAATGGTTAATATCTGTAAATGTTTTTGGTGAAATTAGTGAGACGTGGATTTGCCCACTTTGCAGAGAAAAGAACGAAAATAATAGAAGAAAAGAAAAAAATTGCAGGCAATCCAGGAAGTACCCCAAAAAATAGAAGCTGTTAGATCCAGGGAAGAGTAAAGATACTAACCTTTCAAACATTGGGCCCCACGTTTGACCGGGCCCCGAATCACCATCAGAAGGAACAAAAAAAAAGATTTTGAAATTTAAAGCAAGTTGTTTTTGTTGATAAGGGACAAATTATAAGTTATTCAAATGATTAGGAATATATTTATTTTTAAGTTTGCACTTCCGGATGAGATTTATTAATATGTTTATTATTATATAATATATACTTTGTAATAAAGAAAGCTGACACGAGTAAAAGTCGTTTTTGGCTGATTATAGATATGCTCAACCAGTGTCAGCAAGTAACGTCCGTCACCATCAGCCATGGCTTTTAATGTCTCACGCGCCTCAGCTGTAACAGGCAATTCTTTTCCAAAATCTTCTTCCGTAATGACGATTGGTCCTCGAACTTCAAAAAAAGATAAGATAAATTCATCGCCAGATACTTGAACAACAGCGTTAGTCACGCGATGAGTTGGAACACTGTCAACCAAATTTTGATGGGGGGTGTTAAGGGAAATGATGAGTGAGGAAGGGGGGGGGGGGGGGCTTGTTTCTCTCAAATCACTTTGACTCTCAAAAAGGGCATTATAACTTCTACTTTCAAATTAAATAAGCCCCGTCTGTATAAAACCACCCATTTCATGAAAACCTTATAAGCCCTCATGGCATACCTTACAACCCTATCCTCAAGGTGCTGGGGGGTTGTCACCCCTACGGAAGTTATGACGTCGGTAAACTCAAGGATGAGAATTTGAGAGAAACTTTCGAGGAACAGTTGAATACTAAACTGAATAGTCTTTATTTTAAGAAACTGGATGTTGACAATGTAGAAAATGGATGGAATAATTTTGGGAAAATAGTTTGTGAAGTCAGTGATGGTTTATTCGGGAAGAAAGTTTGAAATGTAGCTAAGATTATAAGTGAAAATGCTGTATAATCAATAGCGCATTTAGTTTTAACTGGACCTGGGATGGCGAGCCTTGCGAATTGCGATCTCGTTGTATTGATGAATTAGGGTCTATTCAACCTACACGAGAAGAAGCCATTTCCTACTGGGATGACAAGGGTGGATCAAATCGCGTGAAAGGCCAGGACAACTCTATTCAACCCTGGCGTATTGAAGCAGATGGAAGTGTGCACAATGCGATTGCTTAAGTATCTACTTCCCACATTATTAATGACCTAGAAGCTGGACAGCTTATGGTTAACAATGCCCGCTTGATTAATGGACGATAAATTTTATCAGATGTACCTCTTAAACCTTATAAGTTCTGTCATATCTAAAGAAATTGGAGCTCCTTTCTAAGTGGTGACGTTAAAAAGTTGGCCTATGGCAAAAAAATCAACTTTTGAACTAAGACAGATAAAATTTTTTTTTTGACGGCAATCGATAGTTCTTGATCGATAGAGGCTAAGGCCGTGGTGTTGCCCGTTATCCCCATGGTGGTGGTCACGGCATTCAGGGCAAAAATATCATGGTATTGCACAGAAATAGGAACCGTCCCGACTGTCGCATCATGCCAATCCAACGTGGCAAGTATGGTACCCGGTAACAATACACGTCCTCCCAATGTTGTGGTGTCCTTCACGAGGTAGACGCCATAGATAAAGCGATTATTGTCAATATTAATACCCAATTTTTTCTAATTGTTCCTCTCCCGTTAGCCCTCCAAATGGTCGAATCTGGGAAAACGACTTTATCAAGTCAATATGTGCAGCTCCCTGACACGCCTACCAATCTTCATCGTCCTAGCACGTTCAGAAGCACCAAACTCGCCAAATCACTTACCCCCCCCCCCAAAGAGAGCGAGTCCAGTACGGTTACGTCAATCACGTATCAAGGACATTGATTATTCTATCTACTTGTAAAAGAAAGTAATTGCCCAAAGTCAATTACAAAATGGTTTCATTTTTTAACAAACTTACGAAAACTTATCAAAAATCAGTACAATGCACTTACATATTTGGTGTAGTGATTTTCTTCGATTTTCCGTGGAATTAGCTTTGAAAAGAAAACTACAACGAGGATCAAGTTTCACACTACGTTAGGATTTTCATTGTGAAAGTCTTAAACATCTATGGATCATGCCTCATTTTTCACAAAGTCGCCAGATTAAAATTTTGATATAGCCGTTTCGTTCCGCATGGGGACGACTTAATCCCTCACAGTCCCCGGGGAGGGGCTGCAAGTTACAAACTTTGACCATTGTTTACATATAGTATTGGTTATTGCGAAGTGTACAGCCGTTTTCAGGGGGACTTTTTTGTGTTGGGGTGGGGGTTGGTCGGGGAAGGAGTTACGTGGGAGGATCTTTCCAATTTTAGCAATAATGACAAGATTTTTCTCTTTTCAATACACAGTTTTATTAGAGCTTATAATTTTACTGAATTGAGGTGGTGTTGAATCTTGGGAACCTTGCCTCCTTTTCTAGAGCATTTACTGCAATAATATCAGTTTTTACGACGCTTAGTATTTACCAAGTGACATATAGCGATCACAATTTCTGTCCGCCGGTCTGTCTGTCTGTCTGTTGTTCCCGGTTATGCAGGCATGATATCTTGGGATTCATACAATTTACGTAATTGTCATTAAATGCTTATAAATTGCCGTTTTACTCCCTCTCCTCCCCTAAAAATTCACTATTAAATGACATTTATCAAATAACATAACAATGTTCTAACCTTCCAAAACCTGCCCAATATACACCAAACCAAAACAAAAGTACCATTTTCACCAAATTAATTTAACATGTTTACACACAAGAGCAATTACAATGCCCGAGCTGAAGTGATCGATCTCGATCGCCTGCGCGAAGATCTCGTGGAACGTGTTGTTCGTGATGCGCACGTCCCCGATCCCGTAGGCGGCGATGCCGCGCCCCTTCAGACCCCGGAAGGTGCAGTTGGTGATCGTGAGCCCGTTCACCGTGGGCCGCTCGTTGTCGTAGTTGAGGCCCGTCGCGTAGACGCCGCCGTAGATCGTGTGCCCGCGCACGTCGCCGCGGCAATTTGTAACCTAAGAGGTTTTTATAGTCTATGTCAAAGAGGACAATGTGAAATTGATGTTGAGTCCTTGGGCCTAATAGCATGAAGAAGCATGAAGAGCTGCGTTTAAACTTTGGACACCCGTTCAAAACTTGAACATCTTTTATTATCCGTCATTCCAAACCCGACGGCATCGTTACAATATTAACACGATTGTTTCCACTAAACTTGAGGCTTCTGTTCTTCAAAATGAACAGAAAAATATTAAAAGAATTAATTTAGTGAAAACCAAAATTTAAAGTTTAACACTACCTTAAAACGAGCCAAACTTTGAAGATAACAAAAAAACAAAAAAACATATTTACAAAGTTTGACGCTACGTTAAAAAGAGCCAAAATTAGTAGATAAAAAAAAAAAAAACACCGTTTCAGTGAAAACATGATGAACTTATTAAATTTATTTCAAAAACTAAGCGTATGTACGTCTTCCTGTTGAGGACCGTGAAGATGGATTTCCTGTTGAACGTCTTCCACTACGCACTGGTCTTTGTTGTCTTCCCGTTCCTGGCAGGCGGTGCGTCTATCCATTGATCTCCTTGCATCTAGTCTGAGAGGAGATCTCTCCTTCTCCCCCTCTCCTCCCTCCCTCTTCCTTTCTCCACACACACTCTAGCTGCACTCAACGTGGATCACCCCGTCAGCAAGCGGAGAAGAAAGGGAGGATAGTAAGTCTTAAAAGAAAATTTTGGATAACGGTAAAAACAAAATGTAAAATAGTTCATATCTGTACTTGCCTAGAACATTTTTAGTTCATTTTTTTAAAGAGTATGCAAGAACGGGATGATAAGTCTTAATATTTTTTTTTTTTTTTTTTTTTTTAAGAGTATGCAAGAACGGGATGATGTCTTAAAAGTAAATTTTGGATAACGGAAACCACAATTTCAGGACCTTCAAGAGGGAGGGAGTAGAGGTGGCTACTTTAGAATACCTTCCTGGGACATAGGCCTACTTTAGCCTGTAGACCTATCCCCAAAAGTTTCATTTTCCTAATCTAACCCCTTTTCAAGATAGCAAGAAGCCACTAAACTAGAATTTTACTATACTCTTAATTGGTACATATAGGAGTAGGGGAAAATTCAGTTAGGATGCAAATGCATGTTAGATTTAACTTACAACCCTTGCCCTGAGGGATTTGGGGGGATTTTAATCCTCAAAGACTAATTTTTGGATCTTTCAACTATGCTGAACAAAATGGCTATCTCAAAATTTTAATTGTATGGGTTTGGGAAAATGGTCGGTGTGAAGGGCTGGTTGTCCTCCAGTCACTTTAGACCATTAAAAAGGGCAACGGGGCTTTCAATTTCCAATCGAATGATTTAATTTTCTGAGTTTCTACTTTAACATTTTGTAGGATATAGAGGCGGGGGCGCTGATCGAGTTTTTCCTCCGGCGCAAGTTAACTAATTCAACAGATCATGAACGACAGCCAAGGTAAAGTTTGCGTTGATATGATAAATTTAAGGTTAAAGTAATTCGAACAAACTTTCCAGTTTTTATGAAAAAAACTTCTTAGGGGAGTTTTATTTCCTCTCCTACTCTTCCGCCAACCCTGACCGACTTCCTTCCGGGTAGCGCTGCCAGGCGATCTCAATTTCGTAGGTGCCGGCCTCGATCCAGTCCTTGTTGGCGGGACCCTCGGGATTGGTGATGTACCCCATGCCGATGGATGCCTCGAGGCGATGGCCCCAGGCGCCGGAGGTGGTTGAGCCGACGATCACGCCGTCACGGTAGATCGGCTCCTCATGATACATCAGCGCGGCGGCCTCGCTGCGGTCGTCGAGAATGACCTGGACCCTATTCTCCCACGTACCCCCTCTCTTCAACAGAAAAATCCCGCTGAGAAACGTCTATCTACTTCCCGATAACCAATACTATATATAAACAATGGGCAAATTTTATAGCTTGCCACCCTTTCCCCGGGGGCTGTGGGGGGTCAAGTTATCCTCAAAGACATAGTTATTAGATTTTTTGATTATGCCGAAAAGAATGGCAATCTCAAAATTTTGATCGGGAAACTTAGGGTCACAAGAGCTCGGTCACCTATCTCAAGGCGGCGGAAAAGGCCGTTGCCGCGGCGCGGGGCATCATCGTGCAGTTCCCGCTCTACGCCGGGATCGCAGGCATGATGACCGCGTCGGGGCTGGTGACCCAGTTCTCCGAGGCGATCATCTCGGTCGCGACGCCGACCAGTTTCCCGCTGCTGACCTTCCTGTCGGCGGGCCTGGTGAACTTCTTCATCCCTTCGGGCGGTAGGGGTAAATAGAAGTTGACAAAGTAGCATTTGAAGAAGAGCTATGGTATTCTCAAACAAAGAAGAAACTCTGGGTGGTCAAAATTAATGAATTTATCGTATAAGCAATATAAGTTCCTGAAAAAATTAAATAATTAGACGTTGGGGTGAACCTAAATACACACATATATTACCATCACCAACTTAGGCTGTGTAACTAATCAACCATATTAGAGGGTTGCCTTTTGCCTCCGACGCGACGCTGGATGAAGGGGTGGAGCGGCTGGTCCGCGCCCGCGCCCAAATCTTGTAGGATCACACCTGCGCGGCGCGCAGCGGACCTTCCGTCTGGGCGTAGGCGATGTTTTCATCGCGGAAAAGGTCCAGACCAACGGTAAACATCCAGGTAGGCGGTAACCCTTCAAAGTGGCTCACGCGAGCGGGCACCTGAGGTGCCTCGGCAGGCCCGTCCCCGAGCATATTTTGGATATTACTTTGGAGACTGAAATAATTAAATATTGATACTGTTAAAATTGGAAAAACTGATTCATAATCAATTTGATAATTAACAGCTTCTATACAACAACTTTTTATTTCATTATTATTCTTAGATTGAATATTTAAATCCGGGACGCTGTGATGAGTTTTTTGAAGGTCATTATTTGTATGGCAGTATGGCGCAGTTTTGCTGACTTCTTCTCTTGAATTGTTGAAGATAGGAATGGTGCCACAGTTGGTGATGAGGAAAGAGTTAAAGAGAGATGAGATTAAAAAATAGTAAGGCCCCATGTACTGATATTGTAGCAAATGAGTTTCTTATATATGTTTGGTGTGGGGTTAGAAATAAGCTACTGAAGGTTATGAGTATGATATCTGAAAAAAGCTAAGTACCTAGTGATTTTAGGAAACCCTAATTAAACCCCTGTATAAGTAAACTACCCCGGTGATGCTGCGCCGCACGGTGATGGATAATATCGCCTATCCGCTGCGGCTCACCGGCATGACCCGCAAGGAGGCCCGCGCCCGCGCCTCCGACTGGGCCGCCCGCGTGGGGCTAGAGGGCATCCTCGCGCGCCAGGCCACCAACCTCTCGGGCGGGGAGCGGCAGAAGCTGGCGCTCGCCCGCGCGCTGGTGCTCGAGCCGCAGGTGCTGTTCCTTGACGAGCATCCCACTTTGCCAAAAACAAAAACAAAAAAAAAACAACAAATGTTATGACAGTCAAAAAAGTAAAGATATCAATTTATTCGCGTCTGTGCCATAGAAAGACTCGAAAACAAATTTTTAACAGTAAAAGTAGTTTAAATATTAAATTTTCCCGCCTCGTTGTGACAGCACAATCGTGAAATATCATTTCGATAGCCCAAAGAGGTTAGGATTTTAAATTTCCCCTTCTTTTATTCCTGTTTTTCAAAGCAGACAGTCGCTGCAGGCGAATACCCCCCCACCATTAGCAAGTCAAGTGATACTGGTTTGGTTCAGTGAATACTGACTGAAGTGACACCCAAGCAAGCTAGTGACTATAGAAGGCACAGATCAATTGAGTGATACGAACGCATATGACCTATTGGTCGAACGCGTCAAACCCCAAACAACAACAGCAAACGCTGAAAGTTATTAAGTTGTGAGAAGCTTGATCTTCTGACTGCAAAAACAAAACATAGGGAGACACGCAAAATCTCATATATAGTCTCCCCCGATACTCATCAGATAGAGAGCGAAATCCGGGCATTAAAACCAGCAGTGGAAAAAAGTTGGTCCAATAGCCAAAGGCAAGTTACGACTGAAAAAACATCCTTATCATCAACTTTTTCATGATTAATAAACAATTTCTAACTCTTGATTCGTCCCGCTGAATTGGATGCAAAGGAACATACACAGTCAGACACAAAAGCACGGAGAGTAAGATAAAAAAAGGCAGAGGAAAACAATACACACAACCATATACACATCCAGACAAAGTCATATACAAGCCAAATGCAGAGTCAGACAAACAGACACGGAGAAAGAGACAAAAACACACAGAGAGAAACAAACACACACACAGCTAAACAAAATGACACACAGGCAAGCATTAATAGACCCGTTTAATTTCTTTGCAAATTTTCCATTCGGTTGCAGGTCTGGACACAATACTGAACATGCTATCCTTGCTCTCAACCAATGTATTCATGAATGCTTAGATAGAGGTGAAATTCCAGCAACAATATATTTGGATTTCAAAAAAGTATTCGATACAATATCCCATTGTATTTTTTTCTGAATTGGATAATTGTGGTGTGCGCGGGCCGGCGTTAGATTTAGTTAAATCTTAAATTAGAAGTGTTGCCATGGTAAAATCACATTTTTTTTACCTTTGAATTTTGCCTCAGCTTGTCTTTTGTCATTATGAAAGACATATCGCTGAACCTTTGTTTCTTTTAATTGTTCAGGTGGTGGGACAAAACTTCTGTTTCTAAGCCCACGTCTTTTATTCTTAAAGTTATGGTAGGTACTGATGAACTTATCCATGTCAAATTTCCAAACCCAATCATCATATTTTCACTCCCGAAACGCACTGGCCAATTCAGGAGAAACATTATCTAAAGACCTTGAAAATGCGTCGTCTTCATATCCAAGGAACTGTTTGGCAGAGTGATTCATCAATCTCACTTTTTGCTCTTTATCCACGGCGATAATGCCAGATTGCATCCGTTGTACGATTTGCTCGTTTAAGTTAGCCAGGCCTTCGATATCCAGTGCCCTTTCAGCAGCCAGTGCCTCACTTGCTTATGACTAAACACAAAAAAATATAAGTGACATATGGGACATATTTGATGTACTATTGTCGAAGAAAATTTTTTTTAAATTCAACAAGCTCATGGAGTTTAACGATTAGTACTCCTGTGGGGATAGGACCCAAGGACCTATCCCCAGGGATTGTGGGATTATGTTATCTTCAAATGTTTCGCTTTGGAACCTTTCATATATTTTGAAGAAAATGGTAATTTCGAAATTTTACATGAGCACAAGAGGGGAAAGGGATAAATCTGGGTCCAAAGCTCCAAAGAAAGTAAATTTTTAGTTTTAAATATTCTAATTTTTGCTCATATTTTAGGATTTTAGAATTTTAATGGTACTTGTTTATTATTCAGAACATACTTAATAAGTGAAGTTAGGTTCTTTTGTGAAACAAACTACGATGCGAAAATCTGGTTTCATAGCCACAAAGACAGAACTCAATTTAGTTTCTTTACATGTAGCAAGGATAAATCTACCTGAATTGATACTAAAATGAGATCCAGCTTATTAGGATTGTGGTTTTTCAAATACAAACGACTGCGATAGGAAAAATCTGCATTTTGGATGTTTCGTAACTTATATTAGAAATTGCGGAATTAACAAAAAAGCTGACTTCCGTACGAACATACCACGGGGAAAAGTTATGATCTAATAAAGATGATTTTTGTTTTTTAGACAGAAACTTGGCCTACGGCAAAAAAAAGTCAACTTTTGAACTAAGACATATAGATATTTTTTCGATGGCAGTCGATAGCTCTTGATGAGCTGATCAAACATATGTCATCCATTTTTTGGCATAAAAATTCCTTCACGAGATATACCAGTTTGAAACTTTAAAGGGGTTGACAACTTCATTAGTAAGGTACACACTGAAACCAAAAATAGGCCAATACCAATTGTGAGACATTCTTTGTGTCTTCTTGAAGTACTGCCCGAACGAAATAAGTAAAATTGAATTGAATTGCGATTTTAGCAAACATCTTCAGAGCCCATATTCGTGATAAACATATGAAGTAACTATAGACAGAGATCAGACGCGGGAAAAACAATCAAAATGGCCGAACGATTGAGGAGCCCCAGACAATTTGCAAATGCTCTTGTTCCTCAACCGCTCAATATTTCCAAGAAAAAGCAGAGACCAAAGCAGCTACGCACGCTCCTCGTCCATCGCAGTCTATTCAAAGCCTCCCTCTTTACATCCCCCCCCAGGAAGTTCCCATTTTCTTTAAATATTTCTTTATGACGTCTTCACACCCTAACCGCGGACGACCTGCTTTCTGTTTATCCCCAGACGGTTGGCCAAAAAGGATAATATTCGGTAATCTGTCATCTCTCATCCTTCAGCCATCTCAACATTTCTCTCGACTTTGTATACATAATGTTCTACAATGTACGACAGTTTTGTTTCAGTACTGCTATGACACACATCTATGAATTTACCTATATAGGGAATACTTTCAGAGTAAAATAGGATTTCGTTTTTAAACTCATTCTAACCAAACATGATGATTCCCTCTGCACAACAAAGGAATTAAAGAACAGGTGGCTTTTTAAACGTTTACATCTTATAATACCTTGTCGCTCCTTAACTTCGTGATGGTTTTTTGTTTTTTTCCTCCCTCATCATGTAAGGCTCATTACCGTAATAAACTACAAAATGTGTTAATCCTGTTAGCGGACCTCCGAATGCCGTTTATGGTTCTCGGTGACTTCAACCCCAATTTAATGGAGATTCTCCCATCTACCCAGCAAGGAATTGAATAGGTATGTGCTGCAGTTCTAGAGTTCAACCTATCATACGGCATAAGAACTGTATGTCTTACCAAATATCTAGCTTTCTGATACCTACCGAGTCATTTCCTAGCTTGAACCTCTAGCGCTGAGTCAAGACGAATCGTTTTCAAACCGAGTCACTAAAATTTTGGAAATTGGACCTAATAGCGCTGAGTCAGGACAAATTGTATTAACATCGAGTGACTAAAATTTTGCAAATTGGACCTAGATTGTGTTTACGCTGGTAGGCTCGTTTTTGTACCAAATCGACGTCTCGCATAATTTTTTTTTGGAAAGAGGGGCAATTTTTTCAACAGTTCCCATACAAGAATGCATTTTACGTTTTTTCTTTCTTATGCCTGTCGTCCGACTGTCTCTTTGCCTTAAATTTTTTTTTTATTAGGAAAACTGTTTTCAACACCATTTGGGGGGTTGGGAAAACACTAATCTTCATTTTTGGATTTTTGAAAGGCATAAAGGAAGAAAGGGGGAACCAATGAAAAGTGGAATTTATCATCATTAATCAAATTAATAAAATTGAAGGTAAAAATGCTATCGGAATAAATGAATTTTTACTTGGTTTTGAAAATTCTGGGAACAAAAAAAGGGTTGAAAATTAATTTTAGAAGACAAAGTCGCTTAGACTATGAATAAATGAGGGTGGTGTTTGGTTCTGAGAAAATCGATCAAGTAGATAGCTTCATTTACCCTGGTACTATCCTTAGTAAAGATGCCGCAGCTAGATTCCAACACTCCTTTTTTCTCCAAAGACATCTAATATTTTTTTTTTTCTAAATAGCTTGCCATTTGATTCATAGCTAGTCATGAACTATGCCTGTGAGGATGAAGGGAATCCTTAGGGAAAAGGTGGTAATTTACGTAAATAGTATTTTTATTGGATAATATCAGGAATTTTGTTCGTTTGGGGGAGGGGGGGTGAATTTTCCAAGAGATTTCACTCGGGGGGGGGTTGGGGGGGGGAAACATAAATCTTGGAAACTGGAAATCTTAGAAAACGCTTGGAGTGGAGAGATCGGGATGAAACATGATGGGAAGAATAAGCACAAGTTCTAGATACATGATTGACGTAACTGCACAGGATATGCTCTCTTTGGGGGAGTTGGGGGATTTCCGGTGCTTTGGCGAGTTTGGTGCTTCTGGACGTGCTAGGATGGTGTAAATTGGTATGCGTGTTTTTAGTTTTTTTGTAGTTTTTTCCTTTTTTTAGTTTTTTTAGTTTTTTCCTTTTTTTTATTTTTTTTTATTTTTTATTTTTTTTAGTTTTTTACCTTTTTTTAGTTTTTTTAGTTTTTTTAGTTTTTTAGCTTTTTTATTTTTTTATTAGATTTTAGTTTTTTTGTAGTTTTTTCCTTTTTTTAGTTTTTTTAGTTTTTTCCTTTTTTTTATTTTTTTTTATTTTTTACCAACACTTTTCACTTATTTAAATCGGGTAGTTTTCTTCTTAAATATTTCTCCCTTCTCAAACGGTTCTCCATATCAGTCCAGAGCCTCAAAATAATTTATTCTTCTTATATAAGACCCTGTCTTGAATATGCTTGCCCTCTCTGGCACCCTGGGTTGACCAAAGACCAATGTTCTAAAATTGAAAGCGTTCAAAAAAGACCACTAAGTATTATAATGGAGACGGCCTAGCCATTGTGGCGCAACACGCGCGCGTCCGCTGCAATGCATTTGGCCGCCAGGGGAATGTCGCCGGTCACCACCACATCACCGGTGCCGGCCCGTTCGGCAATCCATTTATCCGCATTGTCCGGCCCTTCGGGAACGCTGACCGTTTCAACCAGGGGATGTTAGTTCGGGCGTATCCCACCATTTGAGACGACATAGACCTGTAGCTTGTGACGCCCTGCCACCCGAAACAAGGATCTGTACTTGTCCCTTTGCTTTTCTTTATTTATATCAATGACTTGGGTGAGTAGGCAAAGGATCTTGGATTTGCAGTGATGTTTGCTGATGATACGGGGTGTAGTGTCTCTAGATCCGATGATTTGATACTTCGGCAAAATTTATATTAGTCAATTGGAAGAACTCTGTTGTGGTTTAAGTCACCACAGTTTTTATTATTTACTCTCGGACTTCAACTTCTTGTTATATAATTTATCAATGAGCTACACCGACCAGTTTATCAGATGTATATAATATTCAGAGAGAAAACTATATTTTTGACGTTTCGAGATAATTCTTCCTCAGTAATCAGAGGAATCAGAGGAATACTGAGGAAGAATCATCTCGAAACGTCAAAACTGTATATTTTCTCTCTGAATATTATATAATATATATACGTATATTTATATATCATATAATACATATATATGTATGATAGCCAGTTTGTTCAAAATAGTATAAAAATTTAAAGCCCGGGAGCAAGTGTTCTAAGCTATGCATCGGGGGTATGTAAGATTTTTTTTGCAAGCGATGGTCGTATAAACTTCAGAGGTGGTTCAATTGATTAGAAATGGAAAGTTCTATTTACCTTTTCAACAGTCAAAAATGAACGATGCAATCATAAAATAGTCTAATATCTTCATTTTTTCAGCATACGTAGCTTCTTTCTTTGTATGTAAAGAACACTGATTTCTGTGTATGTAAAGAACTCAAAGAAAGAACACTGACTGTCAAAGGAAAAGGGGTGATACAATTTTAACCAAAAAATTCCTTTCTAAAAGAGCCCTTCCCAGTCTCTTTGCACAGCCCTTGCATTCTGGTACTAGAGGACATTCAATGAAGCTCCCCATGCAGTATTCCACAAGTAGACATAGAAGTCATTTCTTAAGCCCATATCGACCCAGTGGTCCTACAATGTCGTGAGAGGACTTATATAATGAAAATTAAAACTTCTAGTGCCCTTTTTAGGTGATTAAAAAAATTGGAGGGCAATTAGGCCCCCTCCCACGCACATTATTTTCCCAAAGTCACCGGATCAAAATTCTGAGATAGCCATTTTGTTCGACGTTAGATTCAACGTATCAGAGAATTCAAGCTCCTGTCTACAAAAATGTGAAATTTCGCGACTTCATTCAATCAAATGAAAGCGGTTGCGGAAGCCAAGGAAATGGAAGCCAAGGAAAAGCACGATCGAAACAAACAACGTGTTGCAAAACTCGGCTCCAAAAAATCAAAATCACCAAAAAAAGCTCATTTTGAAAAAAAAGCAAAGGCTATAGCCTTACTTTTTGGCCTAAAATCAGAATCTCCAAAAGGGCCTATTTTTTGAAAAAAGCAAAGGGTATAGCCAAATAAGAAATAGTTGCAGTACAGCTACTATGATGATTTACTTGGATCCCTCTTCTGAATGTTACCTACCCCCCCAGTTGCAGTATTGAAAGTGACAAAGATCTCAATCATCCTTAATAAATCGACACATAGAACAACAACGGAATTTCTTGTAATAATTGTTCGCTATTAATCTCTGGAAGAGCAGAAATTAGTCGAGTAGATTTTTCAATGTTATATGTTACAGCTTGAATATGGCTGAGCCCAATTGGCCCTTTTTTTATACTAACTAAAACGTCACCCCTTCCCCTCGTTTTGACCGAAATAATGGTTTTTACCGTTATTGCCAAACTTGTCAAATTGCCTAGTCACTCTGTCGCTGCTCAAGTTTCTCAATACCTCTAATTTGACCAAGGGCATAGCAAGAGGTTATTGTTTAACTTATAACACAAGTCTGAACCATTTTTATTTTTCCCTTTGGGGATTTGTACCCTCTTTAATACCTTGTTCTTTACACTAAATTGTAAGTTTTGTCCCAATTCTTTAAGAATGGCCCCTGAATTAGAAAGGCTGTAGAATAAATAGTTGAAATTACTGAAAATCCCAGTCAAATCTCTACAGTTTGTCACTCTACTCAGCATCTAGATGGTGTTTAAATACTTCTATTGATTAAGCAGAAACAGTGTTCTCCTTGAGATTGTTCCAGAGTTAGACAACATGACATCATGTTGTCTAAACTGCATTAATCTATTTATAATTTGGAAAAGATTCCCAATAAACATGACGTCACACGAACGGTGTTTAAATAAGATTTACGATGTCAAAATATACTTTATCAAAAGACGAGCTTTTTTTATTTGTTGTTTTATGTGATCTCCACACAAATACCCCCCCCCCGGGCCGCAGGCACCGCCTCGGCAGCCGAATGGCCCACGAAAATAGGTGAAGAAGATCTTTACCATAGTCTGAGAGAGAAGATGAAATTTGTCGCAAGAGTTGGATTTGAAGTGGGAGGTGTATTTTGATAAATCCCCACTTACATCTTTCATCTTTCTGATGAAACATTTTCACATTCAAGGTTCTCAGACTTTGGTAAAAACCTAATTACCGCGTTTCAAGCATACCAATTGTGAGCTGGTAGTAGTTTCAGTGTCTGACTGAATATTTGTTGTTTTTTTGTTTCTTTTTTTTTTGTTTTTTGTTTTTTTGGGGGGGGGGGGGGGGGGGGGGGGGGGGGGGGGGGGGGGGGGGGGAGATATCACACACACACACACACACACACACACACATAATCATTTAATCTCCATGAAAAGTTTGTACAGAATAAGGTTCAAGAATACCTTTTATTCATTAAAGTGGATTAAAAACTTGACTCAATATTACAGGCACCACATAGGACCACTGGGTCAATACGATCACCCCCTGGGAAAAACAAACAACGAAACACGCATCCGTGATCTGTCTTTTGGCAAAAAAATACACAACTCCACATTTTTGTAGATAGGAGCTTGAAGCTCCTGCAGTAGGGTTCTGTGATAGAATGAATTTGATGGTGTGATTTTTGTTAACATTTAATCAAACAGTTCGTGGCAACGAACTGTAGTAAGGAGCGACCCGGCTCAATTCAGAACACTTATGTGCAAATAGATCAACCATTTCACCTTTAAAATCAATAATGATAACGATTTTCTTTCTATATTTAGTTGTAACCCATTCCATTCTTTTAATTATGTATTCCACTCCAATGTCTAAATCTTCTTTCTTAATAGTTCGATTATATATATTTCCATTTCCATTTCGCTTAAAAGTTTCTCCATTTATTAGTAAATAATTTTATTAAACTAATTTTCATATATGCGTACATATCGAAATTGACGTTGTAGGTGCAATTGCGTTAAATGTAGAATAAAGTTTGTTTTGTTTTTTTTAATGAAGCCTATTTTTGGACTGTCTTTAAGGATATTTTCGTTTTTTTGTTTTTCTGTTTTTTTTAGAAAATACTCTACTTGAGAAAAATCAATTTAATATTTTTGGCCTTTAACAGCTACTGCATTCAATCAGCTATGCGGAAATTAAATTAAAGCCAGTTGAACTTTATCCTTTTCAATCGTCATCATCGTGACGGATGAAAACTTGGAACAATATCTTATATAATCTAGTTGGTATTATAAAGCTATCCGTAACTCTTCAGGATTAAAATACCTTAGGTGACACTACTTATTACGAAACAACCTCATTCTTTTACGTTATCGTTTGTACCCGTTGCGTAAACACTTAATTCTGTCATATTTAAAGAGATCGAATACAATGTTATTTTTATTCTCTTTCTTACACCTCTTATCAATAAATAAATCAAAATCATTTTCCAAGCCATCAAAAAAAAAGAATTGACTAGGGGGTAAAATACATGGACTTTGGCTAGTCCTTAAATTAGGAATATTTGTTTCCCCGATTTGAACATCTGGGGAGGGGGGGGTGGAGTGAAAGGAAAGTTAATTTAGAAAATTTTGAAAAAAAGAGGTATTGTTAACTTTTGAACGGAAAGGGTTGTAAGCTATGTCTGAGGTTTTATAAGGTTTTAAAAGGAAGTGTGGTTGAATATACTTTGAAGGGTACTCATTGGACTGATAATCAGAATTTCTAGTATCTTTTGAAAGAGCCAAAGTGATCACAGGGCATTTATCCCTCCCCCTACCACCAAAACGTCATGTTTTCTCGAAATACATCGAATAAAAGAATTTAGACAGTTATTTTATTCAAAATAGTCCAGGGGGTAGACTTCGTTGCGCGGGTTCGAAGAAGCAATCACTTTAAACCCCGCGAGCAGTGGGCGTCCCTCACGCCGAGGGATGAGTCCGCGAATCCCCGGATCGGGTGCCTGTTTCCAGCAATCTATCGGAATCAGGGCATAACGCCGCGTCCCGTGCCGTTATGCTGGGCAGACACCCCGACCTTCCGGAGCACGACGATGCCGCATCGATTCCTGGCCGCCCTGATCCCTTACTTTCAGTTAAAAAAACAGTTATTTATTTAATTTCTGAACGTTTTTGAATTAACGCATGTTTGATTTTGGCTCTCCGAACATAAATTATTAAAATAAAATTTGCATAATAATTCTTTTTTTTTTGGCGAAATGGCTTTCTCTTAGTTTGGTCAGACGATTTTGAGAAATAAGGGTTTGCGAAGGAGGCCTAGTTGCCCTCCAATTTTCCGGTTACTTAAAAAAGTTCATTGAGCTCCGATCACCCGTTCGTAAGTTAAAAATACGTCATTTTTTCTAATTTTCCGGAATTAACCCCCCCCCCTAACTACCCCAAAGAGAGCGGATCCATTCCGGTTATGTCAATCATGTATCTAGGACTTGTGTTTATTTTTCCCACTAAGTTTCATCCTGATCCCTCCACTCTAAGGGTTTTCCAAGATTTTAGGCTTCCCCCTCCCCCAATATCACCAGATGTAAAAAAAAAGTTTTGGACCAAAAGCTTTGCGAGAGGGTGGGGTTGGGAGAGGGGTTTTAGGAAAATTGTGGAAAAAAGGGGTTAACCTCAAACAAATTTCAATACAAATGATTATTTCAAAACTTGACTTAAATATATGTACTGATTTCGAATCCAAAGTTTGCCGCTCTAGCTCTTTCACAATAAATTAAATAAAAAAAACAAGTTTTTTTAACTGAAAGCAAGGAGTTAAAACATTTTTCAAATCCAACACCGGGAAAGTGGGTAAAAACGCCTTTGTGTCTATCTCATTCAATAATGAAGATACAGCTTTTTCAAATTACTCAAGCGATAGATCTCGCCAAGGCGAAGACTTTTGTTAAAACATTTTTCAAATCCGACACCAGGAAAGTGGGTAAAAATGCCTTTGTGTCTATATGATTCAATAATGAAATACAGCTTTTTCAAATAACTCAACTGTTTGCTTGAGCCAAACCGTCAGCGTAGGATGCAAAGAATGATGTTGCTTTTATCTGCATATGTTCAACTATCAAATTTACATATGGAACAAGCGGCATTAAGGTTCTTTATGTAACTCTATTCTGATAGAGAGGCATGGTCCTTCCATCGTCAGTACAACGAATTCGATGTTTATTTTGCTGCTGACTTGAATACAAGTAAAGATCTTGATCCTGAATATTGGCAACTTCTATATGCACCCCGAACATGCGCTTTAAATGCCTTGGACATTTACTACAGAGAGATACATACTGTATATCAGTTCTACCCGATGCATAGACAGCGTAGCGTAGAAATGCAGCAAATGTATCATTTTTGAAGCAACAATTGCGGCCAAACCAGCACCGACGAACGTGGGACAAACATTTTTTTTGTCTTTGCGTTTTCGGCTCTAGTGGCTTAATGGTGCGACTAATTCATCATACAAAACAAAACAACACCCAATCGCCCCTCACCCGTATTTGTTGCAAAAAGACAAAAGAAGAAGAAGAAGGTATAATCCTCCACACACACACACACACACACACACACACACACATCCTCTACTACTACCCACCCATTATGGCGGACATTTTGAATGCAATGATGGATGTATATAGTTATTATGCCGATAGTAGCAGCGCGAATCATCATGATAATGATGGAAAACTCATGCACAAACCCTGGTAATGGAAAACAGATGGGCTTAGAAACATTATATTACAAAAATGTTACCTGACCGGTTGTCGTCATAGTCAATTATCAATAATCAATAATAAATAATCGGAACGATACTATTAGAGTACAAAAAGATCTCTTCCAAATGTATATTAGAATCCGAATCAAAACTTAGTTTATTAGACATTATATCACTTCATAACCACTCTAATTATTGCCCGTGTGTTTGAGCGGCTGTTTGCTTGTCTCTGTGTCTTTCATTGGGTTTTTGTGCGTCTAAATCTGTTTCGTCTGTGATGCTTAAATCATCAGCCTAGTTCAAGTCCAGAAAAGTTTTTCTTTCCCATCTGATTCGCTTTTCTCTTCTTAGGGTAGCATCATTCGGCTTAGCAGCGTGATGCTAATTGGAGATTCAATTATCGTATCAATGACTGAGACAAGGTTAAGTATGCTGAGGTACCAAGAAAACTTGGTAAAGCTGTTGAATTATATAATTTAGCGAGGATTATTCGGTTGAAACATTTTTTGTTTCGGACAACTGAAGCTTAAATCGCACCAAATTTTTTTTTCAAAGTGGGGAATCAGCAGCAAACGGGTTTGCTTTAGGAATGGGCCAATTGGTAAACCAAGATAAATCAGTTTTTCAACTGGCTTTCCGAAAGAATTTCCCAGTTGACTGTGCATAACATTTATTATAAGAATCTCCAACAATATCTTTTATACCTTTTCCGCAATTATTAGACAAATTTTCTACAAATCCAAATCTTTCTTAAAATTGACATTATTGATTTTACTCCAGACCATCTTATAATAGACATTTAATGTTTAAGGATAATGTAGTGCAACTTAAAAAAAGCCAAACTGAAGATTGAATGAGAGACTAAAAAACAAGAAAAAAAAATAGCGAGTTGTCGAAAATAAGAAGTCTTAAAAATACTGAGAAATAAATGTCTTAGTTTAGTTCTCAATTTGTGCCGAGTAATTCCCTTTTCAAGTGACTTTTTCGTTACTGTCTAAAGTGCAACCGCTGACATGACTTATCATGGCTGCAGTTACCGCTCTAATCGTGTTAAGGAATAAACAAAAACAACTGTGTGAACCTATTCAGTTGCGTCAATTGGGGGGAGGGATATGAGGTACTCAGTGGAATGGCAAACACGAGGTTTGCCACACGCACATATACTAATCTGGCTACATAATAAAATTACTTCTAACGAAATTGATGATGACGCGAAACCAGACTTGCTGCTAAAAGAGAAAGTGAAAAAAGAAGGCTTGCCGAGGAATCACAAGAACAGAAAGAAAACAAGCTTGCGGCTGATAGAGAAAGTAAGAAAAGAAAGCGTTCCGAGGAATCACAAGCTCGAACTCCATTTCCGGAAGATGACCCTTGATGAAGTCGGCAACAGTTATTATTTTGTCGAGTTTGATGAAATCACAAACTCAGAAAGTAAAAAGAGCTTCAAATGAGAATCCGATGCTGGTCAGAAAAGATGAAATAAGTGGTAGAAAGACATCTGAAAACTGCGTGACATTTGAAGAGCTTAGGGGTCAACTAGTGCTTCAGCCATTCGAAGATGAAAAGAAATGCAGGCCTAGCTTTTAGAATGGTATTAAAAAAGAGAAAAAAAGTTTTTTTTAAATTAAAGCAAAGAGCAACATTAAAACTTAAAACAAGAAGAAATTATCTGCTTATGAGGCCTCTTTCTCTGGCTAAAGTCTTAAAGTTCTTTGAAAATACTTCTAATCCAAATTCGAAGTCATTGTGCTTGAGCAGTCCTTCCTAAAGAATGCGAACAAATAATACCACCTAGTGTCTTGGAACAGCTTAACGTATCAAGCTGAAACTTACAGGGCATCACTTGGGGGATGTCCAGCTGTCACAAAACCAGCATGTGCATATTAGTATTGATATTAATCCTGCTTCTACTCCCTGTTGGTGCTACTACTAATACAAAACTGCTACTGTTACTACTGTTCCTAATTCTGCCAGTACTAATATGACATTACTTCTATTATAAACGAAGGGTATACAGAAGAATATTTTAGCACCGTCGATCTCGAGCGACTCAAACGGCACTTCTATACGACATCGAGCTGCGGCGTTTGCGGCAAGTCGTCGCTGGATGCACTGCGCGTTACCGGCGCGCAACCGCTGGACATTTCAAAGGGCGCGTTCAGTCGCAAAACCGTCGTCGCCATGCCTTCCAAACTGCGGGCATTACAGGCAACATTCGAACGTACCGGCGGACTGCACGCAGCGGCTGCTTTTGATTCAACATGCTGAGTTGCTTGCCAACAACAAAAACGTAAAGAACCCCAACGACCGATCAGGAACTTCGTGTGTGGCCTACAAGAATCGTCTGATAGTATACGGTGGTGTAGGTACGTGTTTATGCATACCACGAGTGGTTCTCATTTCATATGATTTCTCTTATGACAGCTTGCTGTTGTTGATTTGTCCCTCAACACGTTATCTCATGTTGGATTATCAGTTGACACTGAACTTTTGTGGAGGCCAAATATAGTCTTTTTTTTTGAATCGTTTACCCGGGGGTGGGGTGGGGGGGGGGGGGCCTAGTAGGCCCGCGGCTACACATTTCAGCTGATAACTTTTTAAGGCCTGGCCCGATTGACACGAAATTTGGTGACTTTTCACAAAATTTACTGAGAAGTCTTATAATGATTAAATATTTTTGAAATTTTTTTGAGATTTTGCGATATTGGCGTTTTGTTGGCAGGCTGATACGCAGATCCGCAGCACCGTGAGCCATCTGACGGAAGCCGGGGCCAGCAAGCAGGAAATCGTTGAAACCATCGGCCAGATGTCCATGTTTGCGGGCATTACGGCCATGACCTGCTGCTCGGCCACAGCGGCGACGACACCATCCTGGGCGGGCGTGGCAACGACCGGATCTACGGCCATGCCGGCGACGACTGGATCAACGGCGGATCGCTGGATGATGACACAATAACAACGCCGACTCGCCCAGCTCTATGATAAATAAGAGATCATGAGCGAGTCCTACGGACTTAACCCCCCAACTCCGTACTCTCTATACCAGTCTACATTATGTCTCCAATGACCAATGACAGAAAAACCGTCGGACGCAATTAGCACTCCCTGGGACGACACGGGGAATCACTAGTCCTTGTTTTTTTTGTTTTCATACTCCAAAATGTCTACTGTGGATAGAAAAGATTGGTTTACATGTCTCTCTCTCTTTTGAAAAATTTTGTTTACCTGTCACTGACAATGGAAAAATAAACCAGAAAATTCCATTCATCTGGCTCTCTTGACAAAAATGAATCCAATTCACACGTTTCTGTTTTGAAAATGATCCCATGCGTATCTCTCCAACTGCTGACAA
Organism: Alatinidae sp. Z8VKAUB7J3; assembly: GCA_010016025.2. Taxonomy (NCBI): domain Eukaryota; kingdom Metazoa; phylum Cnidaria; class Cubozoa; order Carybdeida; family Alatinidae; species Alatinidae sp. Z8VKAUB7J3. The sequence goes on along the minus strand of JAAAKM020721499.1, from coordinate 251,277,073 downwards.
AGTATGTTGATGCGCCTTCAGCTTTTGGCAATCCCATTCACGTGTCTCTGACGAAGAAAAAAAATTGAAAAAAATAAACGTTGAAGGAAAATAGGCCTTGAAGAAGAAAAAACATCTCTTAAAGTATCACGTAACGTCCACGTGTGTCATTCCCAGTTACATCCCGGGCCTCCCCACTTGACTGGCACCTGAATAGATAATTATTAAAGAAATCTTGCCACCTTGCTATTTACGCTAAATTTTTTTATTGTTTTAAAAAAGTAAAGTTATGACATAGAGTTAGGATCATCCCTCTATATTTTGCTTTAAATTTGGAATTAAAATACACATATCTATCGATCTATCTATTCTGACACAAAAACGAGTATTTAGGTACTAAGTTCATACGGCTATATCCTCATGTAACAAGTATCATTTTGTACGACCTTTGCCACACCTTCCCCCTGTTAGGGGGAACACCTTCACTCCCAGTTAGTACATCAACTACGTTGCAATATGTCAACCATTGAAATAAAATTAAGCCCACCTTTTTAGATTGTTGTACATATTGTAACATTTCATCGCAAATCATTTCCAAATATCAGACGTAGTGAAATAGGTAAATTTGGGAGACCACAGGATCTCTCCTTACCTCCCAGTTTGAAGGTTTTAACGACCTTCATATATTCTTCGTGCATTTTTCCTGTTTTCTTTGTATTTTGTTTTCGCCCCCAGCGTTTTCAACAACAGATGTCACAAAAACAAAAAATAAGAAAAAACTAAAAAAAAGAAAAAATAAAAAAAATATAAACATAAAAGAAAAAAACTAAAAATTTGACAAAAACAAAACTAAAGAAAAGAAAAAAACAAAAAAAAAGACTAAAAGAAAAAAAACTAAAAGGAAAAAAACAAAACAAATAAAAATAAAAAAATAAAAAACATGTAAAAACTAAAAAGAAAAAAAACAAAAAAGAAAAGAAAACTAAAAACAATCTTCCTCCTACAATCCAAGGGAAAAGGGCTGTAATTTATGCAATTCATCTTTGACCTTTGGTGTCCAAAAAAGCCAAGGACATTCAGCTGAACCTTTCAAGGAATGCTGTGGAGTGTTGAATTAAACCAAAACATACTGTGTCCATGGAGATTGTCAAAAAGACTTATCTGAGGAATGGCTTAGGGTATTAAGTTGGAACTTTCAGGGAATGATTAGGGGATGGTCTCACATAAAATTACGTATTGGTCCATAAACATTATTTAGCTATACTCAAGATGCCAAGAATACGACGATATTTGAGGTTTAAAATGCTTAACCAACTTCAGAAACCAAGTGATTAACATGGGGTACTATCCAAACTCCTATTTATAGGAATTTTTGTTCGTTTTAAGTTTGACTTGAATATTCAATTTAATTTTAGTCATTTTAAGATTTATCTATACTAGTACCTGTCATTACCCTGACCGTAATAATAACCCTTACAGTAACACTAACCCAACCCTAACCATTACATTAACCGAAACTCTAACCCTAACCCTAACCCTAACTTTAACCTGAACCTTAACACTAACCTTAAGCCTAACACTAGCTCCTAACCTAACTCCCATCCTTAACCCTAACCCTAACCCTAACACTAAAACTAACGCTAACCCTAACCCTAACCCTAACTGTAACCCTAGGCGATTTTATTCTTATTCTGTCCCGAATTTATTTATATTTAGCATTCTGATTTGATTTTCATTAGTTTCATCAATATTTGCCTCCTACTATTGTCTTTTTTTCTTTGTTTCTTTTATATCTATATATATATAAAAATAAGTTGTTTGTCTGTGTGTCTGTCGAGTGACGTCATGTCATCAGGTCGTCACGAAGTTAGTTGTCGTCATGTTTGTTATGATGATGACGTCATTGCAACATTTTCTTCTCAGCAATTTTGGCTTTATGAAGTTGTTTAGTCCAAGCTTTTATACTTGACATTATTTAACAAGTACGTAATACTTCTACCTAACCATGTTATCCAGTTGGTTCTACGAATATTCAGTACAAGCACGCCAGTTAAGGAGAAAATCAAGCAAGAATAACCTCTTTGATGTCCGCAATTTGGACAACTGTGTCAAGTAAGTCAGTTGTTATGTCCATACACACAAACACACACACACACACACACACACACACACACAAGCACACCTCATATTTTCTTAAATGTATCTGATAGAAATTTTGAGATGATCATTTGTTGTCGTAAAAACTTCGAAAAAGGTTTATTGGATTGGAAACTAAAGGGTTAATGGTCTTTTTAATAGCCAAAAGTGATTTGAGGGTAACAAACCCCCCCCCCCCCACTACGCCCATCAGTTCCCAAAACAAAATAAGGCGAATAGAACGAAAGCATAGGCGGTAAAGGTAAAGCGATCAAAAGATACTGGACAAACCAAAATGAAGAAATAAACGAAAACTGGTAAGGCTATCTAAAGCATAGGAAATAAAAGAAAAGTTATCAAAAGATACTTGGTAAAATAAAAACAAATTGATGAACCATATTCTGTAAGGCTATGATAAAATAGAAAGTAATGGTAAAGCCACCAAAAAATACTTAGTTTATGCTTTAATCCTGCTCCTCACTTTCAGTAGAAAAAACTTTTCATATTTTTTTTTATTGTTTTTTTAAATAATGCTAGAAAATCCTGCGCCTTCTTCATTGAAATTCTCTTCCCCCATGAGAAGTAACCCCCTCCTTAACTCCATCCCCAAACCAAAAAAATGCCCCTGAAAAAGTCTGTACACTTCCCAGTAACCATTACTGTATATAAACACAGGTCAAAGTTTAAGATATGGTTTATGATATTGATAGAACAGCATGCTTTTCTTCTATTTACCTTCCGTTGAATGCTAATACCAGAGAGATGGCGATGTGATTTATCAACGGACAATGTGTTGCCAGAACCATAAGCAAGAATAAGCAAAGTTGCCCCCCACCAGCGGCTATTATTTGCATGCTTGCATTCTTTTTCAGTGTCATCATCTCTGGAAATGCTACTCTCGCATATCCACCATCGGTAACTCCATGTCTGGAATATTTAGCATTTCTGTGATCTTTAGTTCTAAGTCAAATTGAGCACATATTTGAATGGACCTTTCAAGGAAGTTTATTTGATTCTGTTTTCTGTATTTGTTTGCAGTTACATGCAGACCTTGTTTTATAATCCTTGATTTCACTGGATCTGTTTTATCTGACCCTCATACTCTTGCTAAATATCTTAGTGTAATAGTGTTCCTTCTAGTTTCGTCCTCCCACTCTCCCCCCAGATGGTCGAATAGGGGAAACAATAATTTCTAATTTCATCTGGTCTGGTTTCTGATACTCCTGCCAAATTTCATCGTCCTAGCTTACCTGGAAGTGCCCAAAGTAGCAAAACCGGGACAGACCGACAGATTGACAGAATTTGTGATCGCTATATGTCACTTGGTAGATACCAAGTCCCATAAAAAAAAAAAAAAAAAAAAAAAAAAAAAGAAGAATAAAATCAAATCGAGTGTCTCGCTTTGAGAGATCAAAGCGAGTTTGTTGAAGTTGTGAATGTTGATAGATCAACATTCAGTGCATAAATGAGAATCTATAAAAACAGAAGACTATATTTACTTGAACAAACGAAAAAGGTCGCCAAACTCCAAGTCCATCACCCCTAACTAAATACCTTTAAGATGTCTGATATTTGGGATAATGGGATATGAAATGATCGTCAAAATAAATCAAAGTTGTTTTGATTTATAGATGATCTCCACGATTCATTTTTTTTATAAACCATGGTGTTTGTCTTTTGGTGTAACGACATTCTCATCCCGCCCTTGAAGGCTTTTATTCAAGTTATTTAAATCTGCAAATAAGTCAGAAAGAAAAGCTAATTTCAAGTAGAATTTTGGACCAGAAATGAATTCAGAGTAGTGACTTGGCTTGCTACAAATAGACTAATCATTAAATAGGTGGCTCTCAATACTGACGGGCCCCAGAGGGGACAGGCGTATTCAAGTTTGGGGTATAGGTAGCACAGGTATGCCCGCAGAAGACTGTGGGCGTTGCAGCCGAAAGGACGCATTTTTGAAAAGGTTTGCAGGGATGGGTTTGCTTTACGGGTCGCACTATTAATATGGGTGGTAAAGGTGCAATCCTTTGAGAAAATAACACCTAGTATTTTCACCTCAAGCCACAGCAGACACCCAACCTGACGATAAACAAAAAGGATATTTTTTTTTTCCAACCAGCAATGGTGCAACAAGAGGAAAATCAGAGCCCAAGAAAAAGACCCAAAAGCTAAAAACAAAACACATTTTTCTGGAACATTTTTCGATGCTTAGTAGGGAATATGCCGAAATTCCTCTAAATTTTAATGCTTCGAAGAGCGAGGTCCTTGCTTTCGGCAAATCTGTCGGTGTTGTAAGTTATGCCCTCTGGACGTATAATTTTTTAAAGAAAGCGTTGACGTAAAAACTGCAGAAAGGCTTCATTCCATTGGAAATTGAGATGACTATTGTTCTTTTTATTAGTCGAAAATGATCGGAGGGTAAATAAGCCCCCTCCTATGCCCATCATTTCCAAAACACATCCAATCAGAATTTTAAGATAGCCATTTTGTTCAACGTATTTGAAAGGTCCGAAAATTAAAAATAAACACGCATCTGTGATCTTTCTTCAAAATATAAAATTACACATTTTTGCATGTAACAGCTTAAAACCTTCTACATTAGGGTTATCTGATACGCCGAATCTGATGGTGTGATTTTCATTGAGATTTTATGACTTTTAGGGGGTGTTTTTCTCTTTTTTCAAAAATAAAGCAAAGTTACTCAGGCTCGTAACTTTTTTTTAAACTTGATACTAGCTTTCTGGAACAGAGGGAATCTTCTGCGGGAGCAACTTTCTACTAGGGGGCGGGTTATTCACAGAAAAACTTTAGCGTGAAGAGCGAGGTATTAAGGAGAGGGCAGCCCCTGGCATTAACTTAAACTATGGAATTTTTTACTGTTTATGCTATTTACGGAAAACGTATGGTTAAAGTTAAAATACTTCAGAGTACTTGAAGTTTGGTGGTATATACACCTATTTCAACAGGTCTTGAATATTCTGACCCCACCTGCGATTCCTCCTGAGCGGACAGAGGCTGGGAGAGTACATCAGGTCGGGAATCAATCGTGGTCACTCGCGAAATCCTTTCGTCACCGTCGAGATGCCGCCCGGCGCCAAATCAATGGGCCCATCTGAACGGCACTGTGCAATGGCACAGATCCCGAATAGCCGTCCGAGGCAGACCGCAGAACGCCCGGCCATTCCTGATATTGCACGAGGCGGGCAACTACGAGCTCTATATTATTTTAATGGAGATCAAATTTTAAGAACTTTAAAATCATTATAAATTTTAGATTTTTTTTGTTTCAAAGCTTGTTTCAAAACCGAAGCAGCTCCTTACTGAAAGTAAGGAGCGACATTAAAACTTAAAACGAACAGAAATTACCCCGTATATGAAAGGGGCTGTTTTCTCTTCAACGCCCTGCTCTTTACGCTAAAGTTTTTACTGCTTTAGAGCTCTCAAAAAAATTTAGCATTTTTTTAATTGAAGTAATGCCATGACAGTTTGTGTAATCAGCCTAATTATCTCCAAAGTGGAAATTAAGGTAGCCAAATTAAGGTAGTGACATTAGTTAAGATTAAGATTAAAATTAAGGATTCTGTAAGAAAAAAAAAAAAAAGAGAGAATTAAAGAAGCTTAGAAATAATTCTGAAAATAATTTGCAAGAGAAATGAATGTCAAATATCAGCTATTCTATCTGCATGATGATTCTTGAAAAATATTCAACGTCATAGCATTAGTTTCCAATAGTTGAAAAAAAATAGTGTTTAAGGTTTTCAGCTTCAATTTCTTTTTAGTTCAGTTTCCCATTTCTATTGTACGCGCTGGACGTTAAAATTTATGAACAGGTGTGACTAGGTATTAATCGGGCATTAAAATTTACATCGAAAAGTTTTCTGGAATTCTTGTTGCTGTAAGAACTGGAAAAGAAAATATTTGTAGCATAAGTCCTTTTCAGTGAAGCACCAATGACGCAGTAGACTTCAGGTTTTTACAGTTAGGGAAGAGGGCAGAATCCAAACTTTTGTTCGTAGTGAAACTATATTGTTCTTGAGCAATTTTAGAAAGAACTAATAAATTAAAATGACTATTTGATGTATAATGATATTAATTGCTGAAAGCTCATCAGTTCGAAGTTAAGCTTTATACCTAACTTCAGATGCTTCTTACTCTCAAAATTTCTATGCTTTTCCGCTTTATGTATAGAGAGGTACTATAAAGCCATTGATTTTACTTGTTGGCTTTCAAACGAAATTGGAATTTTTAAGCTTTATTCCTAACTTCATGTACTTTTCACTCCGAAAATGTTTATGCTTTTCTTCTTTATGTATAGAGAGGTACTATAAAGCCATTGATTTTATTTGTTTCGCATACAATTCTCGCAGGTACTTACGTCGAAAGTTATTTCTAAAGAAGAGGAGAGGGAATTATCTAAACAGCAACAATGGTGAATCATAGGGAAATTTTAGGAAGTCATGGAGATGATTAAAAAATCAAGAATCGTCTCCAGTTTTGGGTAGTGGTTGAGAGAGGGTTGTTCTCTTTGAGATTGCTCTATTACTTGTACCAATAAGTTCATCCATTATTTTCGTCTCCGGTCATCAGCATCAGCGAACCACGACCGGTCAAATACGAGGTCGCGTAGCCTTCGACGCCGAGGTCGATTCCGGCCAATTCGCTGTTGGCTTCTGGCCGCGACATCAAGCCGCCGGACACAAACATGCCGCTTGCGCCGTCCAGAAATCGAGCGTCGGAGGCCTGTTTGATCTTTCCGGCCACATCGGTTTTTTCAGCGCCTTCGGCGTATTTTTCCGCATATTCCGGGGAGGAGAATTTGGGGATATCAGGAATCTCCTATCCTTAAAAGCGACTTCTTTTACGGTGGGATATACGGAAGTGGCAAGGCCATATAATATTAGTGGCAAGGCCATATAAAAGTAGGCTTAATACATACTCTTGCAGGGGATGTTTTGGTAGGAGGAGAATTTGGGGATATCAGGAATCTCCTATCCTTAAAAGCGACTTCTTTTACGGTGGGATATACGGAAGTGGCATGAAGAAACAAGTCAAGTGTGAATGCGTCTTCCTTAACATAACTAAACATTCCCTCATTACTTGAGAACTAAAGAAATCATGAAGAAAAAGCCTTAAAGAAAAAATGGCTTAGAAAACGTCTTGGAGTGTCTTGAAATCTCATGAAAAAAGCGTCTTGAACAAAAAATGTCTAAAAAACTTCTTGGGATGTCTTGAAACGTATTTAAGAGAAATGTCTTAAAATACGTCATATCTCTTCGTTCTGTTTTTCTTGTTACACCTCAAAAACAACTAGTACTTAATGTTTAATATATATTTTACGAATATACAAGTTATATCTTTATCCTCATTTCCTACTCTTCATTACTATCATAGTTACTAAGCGATGCCATAAAGTTAAGCGACATGCTAAATGGTTTGACCTATTCAAATTGTCACTCCAAAAGATAGTTCAATACCTTTTTTTTGACAATAAAAAAATCTGGCAAATGCAGCAGCCTTGGAACTTGACGAAATTTACCAGTCTCGTGCCAATGATGATGTTTCTACTCCTGGACGATCAACTGACCCCGTCCTGCTCCCTGGTCATCAACTACCAACCTGCCAGGTCAGTTTGCAAGAATAACCCAAGGAATGATTAGGCCTTTCCTGCTTATGGGAATTGAGCACGCAAGCTCTCGTAAGCGCCACAAAACAGACAGAACCAGCCGTCAACCGCGCCAGCAACACCAACGACCGCCACTGCGCGAACGCCGACGACAAACGCACATTGCTCCAGCGCATCACCACCAGCTGCATCCGCTGCGCCACCGCCTCGCGACGCGCCGACTCCATCCGCCCCATCACCTCGTCCATCGCACGCGTCGACGCGTCGCGCTCCGCTTCAAACTTTCTAAACTCTCCAAACATCGACACATTGTGACGCCATTGCAGAAATGAGTAATTTTTTCTTTTCGGTTAACCCGGCTTTGTATGTCCCTTGCAGCGGCAATACAAATTCTACGAGATGATGATCCAAATACGGAACACGTGCTTCAATAGACGCCAGCATGCTCATTTTGTCAACTTTCATTAGTAAATCGTCCACCAGCCAGTTTCTGATATCTGTATACAACATGCTGTTTAAATGCCCGGCTTTAAAAAACGCCTCCTTATCCGAGCGTATAATTGCTAGTTTTTCTGTGTTTTTCTTAGTTTTTTTTCCTTTTTTCTGGTGTTTTTCTGGTGTTTTTTTTTTCATAAATTAATTTTAGAAAAATTATAAGAACGCAAATTTACCAGGAAAGTATGTGATCATCATTACCGCAAAGTGGCTTGAACTCAAATCCTTCATATTCGAAAGAGTGTATCAAACCACTATGCTGCGGTAACTGTTTATAAAGATTGTATTATTGGGGCTGTACCCGCGCAGCGTGACCTCTGGAAACCCCGGGCCCCTCCGATTGTTGTCAAATGGGTTACCTTGCTACGTATGCTGGGGGGGGGGGGGGGGGTAGCAACCACTTCCCAAGGGTACCCTAGCAGTCAATTCCAACGAGACCCCTAGAAACTATTTCAACCATGGGCCCTAATAACCAATTCTAACCAAGGGCCCTAGCAATCGAGTCCAAGGGGAGGGGGGACTCTTTTTGGGTACAGACTAGATCGGACCTATGTAGATCTGGTATCTTGTCATCAAAGTATCTATTTAAAGAGATTTTGGGATCTCAAGAAAATTTGACCAGCGGTAACTGCACGTCAGGGGCGTGATGTGTTTGGTGTATGTCAGTTTAGCATGTTTATCCAAGAGACTTTCAGATTCCTTCCAAACTGAGCAAGTAGCTACAGTTAATGTCCAAGCCTTATGTTTTACTGGTGAATTGCCATCGCTGATAGGCAAAATCGGCCACAGCCAACACCAATAAGACCAATCCAATCGACAGAGCCAATTGAAATAAGATTCGCCCGACCCGTTGAAAAATTTCTCCTACGGACAACCCAGGCAATTCGATAATTTCCTCAAAATGCGCCACAATAATGAAATAGGAAATCCCACACAGAATGGCCAACTTCATGAGCGATTTCACCAACTCAACTACGCCAAAGATCATCAGTTCAAGATTTTATTTCACGGTAATTTTTATTTTCATTTTGCTGTAATAAATGGAATATATTCAAATTGCTTTAATAAATTGAAAAGAAAATACTAGTAATTTAATTCGTTTTCATTGAAGCGCCAATGACACAATAGACTTTAGATTTTTACAGTTATGGAAGGAGGCGATACCCAAACTCTTGTTTGTTGTGATTTTTGTTCGTTTCAAGCTTGATCAGGATGAAACTGGGAGGGAATAATAAAAACAAGTCCAAGATACATGACTGACATAACCAGACTAGATCTGCTCTCTTTGGTGCAGTTGGGGGGGGGGGGGGGAATGATTTTTAAAATTTAGAAATAATGATGTATTTGTAACTTACAAATGGGTGATCAGATCTTAATGAAATTTGATGTTTATTAGAATCTTGAGCTTTAGAGCTCTTATTTTAAATTCGACCAGATGGGGGAGAAGGGGGTTGTTGATTTGGAAAAATTAGAAAATTTGAAGTATTTTTAACTTAGAAAGAGTGACCGGATCCTAATGAAATTTGATATTTAGAAGGAACTCATGTCTCAGAGCTCTTATTTCAGATCCCGACCAGATCTGTTGACATTGGGGGAGGGGGGAGTTGGAGGAGAAACCGGAAATTTTGGAAAACGCTTATAAATTTCGTAGATACGTGATTGACACGAATTTCTGTTTCTCCCTTAGATTGCGCATATTCTGATTTCAAAAAAATATTCGGCTTTTTCCCCCTGTTTTGATGTCTATTACATTTTAGACGTTTAAGGTCATGTAAAATAAGCAAGATAACTTATGCCCTTCTATATCGAAACTGACCTCTATACTAAAAATAATTTCTAACATTGTAATGGCGCGTCGATTTCATTAGTACCCTAGAGGTAACTCTTCTTCTAGAAGAGATCTAGCTAATGCCCTCCACAATTGCTAAACTTAACTTTTATCGTCTTTCTCATTAAGGGGTTAACGAAAGTGTTCCTAAATCAATAGTTACTTTCCCTACTTCAAAAGTTATATTCATAGTCTCCAATGTACTATTCTTCAATCCCTCCATATTTTAAAAACTAATTTACGGCTCTATCGGCACCTAAGGTCTTATCATTTTTGGTCCTTTTAGCCCTGTCTCTCATTCTAACGGAAATGAAAAGTTCTAGTTCCCTCTTTAAGTGACCAAAAAAATTGGAAGGCACCTAGGCCCCCTCCCACGCTAATTATTTTCCCAAAAACAACGGATCAAAATTCTGAGATAGCCATTTTATTCAACGTAGTCAAAAAATCTTATAACTATCTCTTTGAGACGACTTACTCCTCCACAGTCCCCGTGGGAGGGGCTACAAATTACAAACTTTGACCAGTGGGAAAGATCCACCTCGACAGTTTTGGGGATGCCTCCAAAAGCCGAGTCCACAGCCAGGCGGCCGCGCCAAAACCTAAAAAAGCGGCCCAATAGAACAACCGCCCGGGAAACATCCCAGTGCACGGTCTTCAAGAAAGCCGGTCTCTAAGAATATCAGCAACTAGTTCGGGACGACCACGATCCTCTCTCTCTCTCTCTCTCGCTCTCTCTCTCTCTCTCTCTCTCTCTAGTAGAAAGTTCGAAAAGAGTCCGTTTGACTGGAGATTGACGGTTCTAGTGACCTTTTGAAGAGCCAAATAAGATTGAAGAGTAACCAGCCTCCTCACATGCCCTTTTCCGATGTTCCGAGATAAGAGACAAGAGAGATGTATTTCAAAAATAGTATTTTAAGCCGAGATGGGCCAAATTTGTATTTCGGAGTCAAAACAAAAAATAGAATAACAACAAAAAGTCTTACCAAAACAAAAGAAAATCCATTACATACATAAGATTCAGGACACATATTTGACTATTAAGGGGTGGGGTGTGAGGGGACAGGGGTTGGGTAAAAAAAATTGAGACGCAAACGAATGTTATTTTTGGCTTAGGATGAAATCTCATTTGTCAGTTAATCTACAAACTTACCAAACGAATCATTCTGTTTTTTTTCCATTATTGTTCCCCATTTTAATTCATTTCAAATTGCATGGTTAACTACTAATGCAATTAGTGAAAGAAATTCAGAACTTAAAAGAAAATTTGAAGTTCGTGCAAAAAGTGGGAGCAAAAAATCAATTTTAGAAAAGTTGCACAGCTCTTTTTTCGAAAATAGTAGAATACCAATATACAAACGTCAATTTTATCGACCATGGTTTATGCCTAGTATTGGTAGTGTGCAAATTTATCAGAACCAGAATCATAATATTTATGTTAATGAATAAAATAATGGCTAAGCACCTTCAAAGAAAAAAACAAAAAAAAAACAAAGTGGAACAACTCATCTGTCTTCAAATGAAAACCAAGCAGTTTGTGGAGCTAATTAAAAGCTGTTTTCATAGCCTCCCAGTTCCAGAGGCCAAGCTGCCAGGTTGCTTTAAAAATATGTGCTGTCTATGCGAAATGAACAGCTATTATAGACTGCTTTTACGGCAATACTCTCAGTTATCAATAAATATGAGCATACGTTAATTAAACTGACAATTTACATTCACCTGTATTTTTTTCAGTACAGTGCAAATTACGTTCTGGCCTTGAGAAGGCAAAGGGGCCTAATCATGTTCAAGTTTCATGTTTCCTACCGATGGGACGTCAGTTTCTGAAACTTCTAACAAATCCTGTTCAAAACATTGAAATTCGCCAGTCAAGATGTTAATACGATACTAGTTTTTAATTGTCGGGTGCTCAGTATTTTTCCCTAAAGGGAGGGGGGGTTACTTACCTGCTTTCAATTACGATTTAGTATATACTAATATAACGAAAAAAAATTACACAAAGACTCGCTCTAAAGTACCCGTACAATGTTAATTAATAACTGATAACAACTTTCAATTAACTTACCTAGACTGTAATAAATAGCTCTTCTGGGGCAATTTTCCCTTTCAAATCAAGCTCTTCCTTTTTGATAACGATTGTAGTCATTTTGCAATTTTATATTTTATTAGAATAAAGTAGAGGGTGCAGCTACTAAATGAAAATAATCAATCAATTAATAATCTATTAACAAAATACTTAAGTAATAAATAAAAAATTAATTATCAATTAATCAAACATTGAAAATAATTTCGTTAATAAATGATTTTTTTTTTTAAGTTTGAACTGAGAAGTTTTTTGGGAGACAGGGAGTGGGTGGCACTATCTTTACGCTGAAGTCTGATTTTTCGTCCCAAGTCTCTTAGAAAGACTCTTGAGACACAAATGTCGTTTAATTAGAACTATAAGAAGCTTTTTTAAAAGCATTAAAAAGTTTCAGTATCAAGAACAAGGCACTGAGGAGGCATCAAACCCTTTTATATACAGAATAACTTCTATTCGTTTTAAGTTTTAATGTTGCTCCGTAATTTCAGTAGAAAAAACCTGTTTTTCTAAGAAAACAATTTAGATAGGTCAGAAGTTTGAGAAAATTTGTTAAGAGCCTTAATTTTGAAAAAAAAATATTTATGTGAGTGACCTCATTTTTATATACTTTAGTATTCATTAATCAGTATTCATATACAGACAAGTTATGATTAGTTTCGATATTTAAAAAAAACAAGTTTTTTTTAACTGCGAGTAATAATAATAAATTATTCCGTATATGAAAGGGGTTGTCCCCTGGTGCACACCGCCGCGTCGGTGTCGGTGCGCGACGGCTACGTGACCGGGCTCGGGCAGGAGCTCGCCCCGCACGACGAGCGCAAGGGGATCCGCGTGATGATCGTCGTGGTGATGATCGGGTCGTACGCGCTGTCGGTGACCTACGAGGGCAGCATCGTGGCGCTGCTCCTGTTCGCCTACGGACCGATCGCCCAGTTCCTGCCCGTGCTCGTGGCGACCCTCTACTAACGCATTATTTAAATTTATGAAATTTTTGATTTTTTTTTTTTGGAAAGAACGCATTATTTAAATTTATGCAACCATAAACCCTTCACTTTTCTTTGATTTTTCTTTTGAAAATACTTATTTTAGAATTAATACAATCATAAGCGAGATCCAATCGCAAGGATACACAGGATAGAGAGGGACAGATTTGGGCCGGGTGAACTATACTGTTACGAGAAAACAGCCTTGCCCAAAAGGTCCGCGATCATTCACGCGCATAACAATTCCTGTGTTTGTTTCTAGATTCACGACATGAACCAGGCTCGGCAAAGGCAGGTGCGGATGCGCGGCCATAAGCGCAGATTGGTCGAAGGTTTCGCCATTTGCGGTCGGCAGGCCCTGGAATTCGTCACCATAGATGATGGCCGCGCCGGTTTCATCGAAGACGGGTACGGTTTCAGGCTGAACCGAATGCGTTGCACAAATATCTTCTGCAATTTGTCATCCTTCATCCACAGAACGTCCCCTAGCCATCTCAACCTTTGTTTCATTATAGCCCTAGAAAGCGGGATTGAATCACATTTTTCGTACAGGATCTCATGACTAGACTACGCTTATATGACTTAAATTTGCTTAGTTCAGCCATGTACGGATTATTTACAATAATTATTGACGGTAAGAATGCGACGAATTACTATGGTTACAGCGCTTGCGATCTCTGCGTTTTTCGCCACGACCAGCCCACTAAAATCCCCCAAGAGCCTTCCGGGGCTGCTTCGAAAAAGAAAGCCGCGACAAGTCGCAGCATTCCCAAAATCAACAAGCTGCTAAAAAGCCACTTTGCTCTGCCGTAGGCCCGTACATCACGCGGGGGTCACCGTCTCACTCATCCTTACTGACATTTATATATTTTTAAATTTTTAAGACCTGCCGCCTCACGCCAGAAAATCTGGCCCCAACTTGAAGGAGAAATCTCCCCACAGAAATATCCTCTAGACAATTCAATTTTACCTCCTGTAAAATTGACACGGAAAAGAGGAAGCATGGCCTATAAAAATGGTTTTGTATAGGAATTCTGGATAATTCCCCCAGCATATAATTTCCCGTGACAAGTTTACCCCCTGGAAACTTTCCTCCCCATGGAAAATTTTCCCGTTTCCCTCCCCCGTTTGATTTCGTAAGAAGTGTACATTCGTTTAAGCTGAAGTAATGACAAGTTTTTTCTTTTGTTTATTTTTTTTATTTTTTTGGTGATATACCATGCGCTTAAGTATGCCATTAGGCGATTACGCTGTTTGTTTATATGGTTTAATTCTTGTTGTAAATAAACATGTATCTATCTATCTTTCTATAAGAACTTGGCCTTATAGGGCTTGAAAGGAATATTTTTCCCATAACAAGTTAGCTACTCAATTGCCTTTCTCTTCTTCACATTAATTTTCAAGCCTATTGTGGCACACTGAACTCGCAAAACCTCTAAAAATTCATTCATTTTGCTCACACTTTCATCTAATATGCTCAAATCATCAGCATAATCTAAGGCCAGGAGCGTTTTTCCTCCCCATTTGATTCCGTAGTCTCCAATTGCCTTTCCTGTGCTCCTTACGACGAAGTCCATCAAAATGATAGAGGGTGAGCCATATTTACCGGCACTTTTTGAAAAACTATTAGAAATTAAATAAGAAAAGATGTTTTTTTTTTCTAAATTGGAAGTAAGAAGCAACATTAAAACTAAAAACGAACAGAAATTCTTCTGTATATAAAGGGCTTACCCTCCTCGATACCTTGCGCGTTACACTAAAGTTTGATTGTTTGTCCCAACTTTCTTAAGAACGACTCCTCAAACATAAGGACAGGATCAAAAAGACGAAATATATCGGGTGATAACTTTATGTTGGTGGGAGATGCAGCCTCATTGATAGATCCCTTCACGGGAGAAGGAATTAGTAATGCCATGATGAGTGGTATTTTTGCAGCAGAGTGGGCAGAAAAGTCTATCCGTGACAAGAATCAGACTGCTTCCTTTTTCCGCTACTATGATGCACAAGTATATAAGCGTTTGGGGAAAGAACTCGACCTGAGTAAGTATTTGTCCCAATAGAACTGTTATTTATACATTACAAGAACAACAAGAATCCAGTTTTACAATAGTTATGGTATGAGTAAAAAAAAAAAGGCCAGACCTTTGTTTTTTAATATTACAATTTTAACACTCAATTTGAAAGAAATAGAGAAGAAGATGAAAAGTAAGAACTTATGAGCAATTGACGGATTAGATATATCACCAAGACTCGAATGCATTCGCCCAAATAGTTTTTAATAGCAAATATTATCTGTAAGCAATGGATAAATTAAAAAAAAAACTTAAAAAGGCAATTAATTAAAAAAGGCAAATTAAAAAAAACCTTGATAATGCAATTAAGCTTCTCTAATGGGGTCCTTTGATCGTTTTCTAGTTCGGGAGGGAAGTAAATATCTCAAAGGAGACATTTTAATGCCAAAAATAAACCAGCTCCCATTGAAGCTTCATTTTCCTTCCCTATTTTCGTTAAGATTCTATGACTTTTAGGGGGTGTTTCCTCCTATTTTCTAAAATAAGGCAAATTTGTTCAGGCTTGTAACTTTTGATGGGTAAGACTAAACTTGATTAAACTTATATATCTAAAATCAGCATTAAAATGTGATTCTTTTAATGTAGCTATTGGTATCAAAATTCCCTATTTTAGAGTTTGGTGACTTTTGAGCCGAGTCGCTCTTTTCTCTAGTTCGTACTTAAAAACAACCAATTTTGGATAAATTAAACGCAGACCAGACAACCTGGTCAACCACAAGAAACCGTGAGATTCTAAGTTCATCTCCAAGGTGATACCGAGTATTTGAGTTTAAATGTAGGTGAAACCTCTCTTCCCCCAATCAGTACAAATAATATTTGGCTGGACTGACACTCAGACCTCGGAACATTGCCACACCGCAGCTTATAGGAACTTTGAATACCAGAGGGAAAACTGGCCCAATTATTTCCTTTTTTCTGTGAAACAAAGTATATTACTCCTAGTACTCATTCTCCATGCTAAATGTACTATTTCTGTGATTTTATCATCATATGTACGTCATACTTAACAAAAGTTCAGTGAGCAAATAAAATATCCTAATATTCCTAAAACAATACTATTTCGTTTCAGAGTCCTAACGTTAGGATTTTTTTTCAATTAATCAATAGGGTTTATTAGCAATAATTGATTATGGCGAAAAGTTGCAACAATGGAAACATTTTCGAAATTGAATCTGCACACTCTGGTATGATTTTGTTACAAAATATGTCTCCAGGGAAAATAAATTCTGCTGATTGGTCCAAGACATTTTTGGGGCAACTATAGCTGCAAACGATCATCCATAGGTTCACCTTTCATGTCCTGCAACAGAAAAGACATTCGTTAAAAAATTTATTTTTTATCGTGATGTTTGTCCCAAAAGCCGCTAGTTTCGACCAACTACTGTTTTCGAAAGCAAGTGGTAATTATAGATATGAAAATACATGTGTCCCAAAAGCGATTGCCAGACAATGATAGGACCGCTTTGATGAAAAATTAGAAATTCTGGCCTCTTTTTCGGAAATTTGCCGGACAAAGATAGAACCGCTTTAGTGAAAAATTGGAATTCCTGGTCCTTTTTCCGTAAATTTGGTGATAATTCATAGACCTTTTTCTTTGGGGGAGGGGGGTATTAATCCTTACTAATAAATATCTAATTATGAAGGTTTAAATGGTTTTAAAAAATGTACTTATCTTGTGTACTTATTGTTTCTAGTAGAGCGCAAACGACACTCAAGCATTTTGGAGGGTTTGAGATGGGGTAGCACCACTCTTGTTTACAGTACCTCTTACCTGTAAACCTTCATTAGCTGTGTGATATTATCTTTCGTCATGGAAAGGCAGTGTGGTCTTCGAAGTTATCTACGTTATTTGACATTTTTAGCTATTAATTAAAACCAAAACTTTTGTTCAGTCCTTTATATGAAAGATTTCCGAAAGAATAGTCCTTTTACAATTGTATTAAATAAGAAAACAAGTTTTTTTTTAACTGAAAGTAAGGGGCAACATTAGAGCCTAAAAACGAACAGAAATTATTGCTTACATAAGGGGATCTATTGTTCTTCTTGTTTTTGGTGTTTGTGATGGAAAGGCAGTGTGGTCTTCGTCGCTATTTACTCACCAGAAGTAATGAAATGTTTTCTAAATTAAGGTTTAAAAGTCAAATTTTAGCGTAAAGAGCGAAAGGTTGAGGAGGGGGAGAGCCCCCTGATATACGGAACAATTTTTGATCGTTTCAAATGATAATGCTAGTTCTTAATTTCTTGTGAAAAATAAGCTTCTACTAAGACTTCTTCTCTTAACGGTGCCTATTGCAACATCGGAAAATTTTGAAAGAATAAAAAATGACAAATGTAGGAATTTGTACTACTGATGATGCTGACAAAGTGATTGGTGAGACTTTACTATTAGTGGTTTTATTTTATACAGATATAGCTACCCCTTTCTTTCTGAAATAGATCATGGAATCACAATTTTTTTTTAGGCCTAAGCTATTCAGAATGCTTCCATGTGAAATTTGCATATTAATTTGTTTTTGGCTAAATGGCTTTCTCTTAATTTTGATCATAAGATTTTGAGAAATATGGCTTAAAATATGAAATATGGCTTAAATGAGAAATATGGCTTATCTAATGACTTAAGTCGATGGTAAGAATGGGAGTACCAAAAACAAAGCATGTGGAATTACCGACGGATTTACTCCTCTCTGGCATAGTGCTGTACATGCTTGAGTATGAACAATGAAAGTGTGGAACTGTCATAACACAGCAAGGAGTTGACCGTTTTCGTTTTGAAGATTTATTTTACTAGATTGATTAAAGTATTTTTTAAAAGTGTTGTTTTAACTTTATTCTCTCTGGTAAATTTTAATGAATCTTAGGAAAGGCACGTAATGTTTTCGCACTTCATTTGTACGATCAAAACTTTATTGTAATTGATCTTGCGCGTAAAAGTTCATTCCCTGATCACAGCGAGCGCAAAAGCGGCCGACCCTGGTTGTCGGCCACGACCATCGGCACGCCGGTCATCGGCTCGGTCCGAAGCACGAGGATCGCGTGGTAGTGGAGGTTCATGTCCTGCAGCCGCAGGCCGTGGATGATCAGCGTGTCACCCTCGCAGACGTGATCCGAGAAGCGGGCGATCGCGTCGGCGTAGGCGAGGCCCTCTTGCAGCGCGACCCGCTCTCGGCGCGGCACGTTTAAAAATGACCTTGTTATACTGTTTTGGAAACCAGAGCAAGTCCCTGCCCCTGCTTTGTCAGAGAGACACAAAATTAGCCACCATCTTTTATTTTAGGTGATTTAACCAACGAGGAGGAGGTACTTGAATGGTTAGTGTCTAACAAATCAACAGGAGAAGATGAGGACAGAATTTAAGATGTGACAGCGAAAGCTCTAGAGGCAATGATAACGTCGGTTGAACACCTGCCCCAACAGCTTACGAGCGATAAAGTAGAAAAGATGCATCTTATTTGAGCCAAATCGCACAACTATTCAAATTATATGATAGGTGGACCAATCATAACCCTGCTCAATTCGCCGGACACCATGTTTATACATAAGGGAAGAAAAGAAGCGAAAATATGAATAGGAGAACATTATGCTTAGCTTATCAGTAATTGGCAAATGATAATCATCGGTCCTTATCTGTGAGGTAGCCTGGAATGTGAGGTCAACAAGGGACGTTTACCTATGGTCTTGGGCAGGTTGAACCAAGAATTTAGAATTGAAATATGAGACCGTTAGTTTCACCTAGAATCAGGCCTTCTTAGTAATATCCAAAATAAATATTGCATCTTTAATGAAAAGCTTCCAAGTTATGGACTGGCAACTGTGTTACAGTTTACAAATGCAATGGAAAATGTTAGACAGCACTGTGAGTATACAAGGCAATTAGGCTTAGCGACAACTGACTACACTCCGACGACTAGGGTTCCCAGTGAATCAATAACGACTAGCGTATATCTAGTACATACGTTTCTTACTACTTAAATGATGATCTCGAGGCTTTTCAAAAAGGTACGACAAAAATCATACTGGGCCCTAATTATGACACGTATGGTAACTGCAATTGTAACGTTGAAAATGCCAACGCTGAGAGAACGGAAATTCCGTGTCTTCCTGGCATATCCCCAAGGGTATAAACTGAATAATTTTTTAAGTCTATCTTAGAAAGAACTTTCTGAAGTTTCTCTGGGAAGGTTTTCTTCTTCGAGCCATGTTTTTTTTTTTCGAATGGAAAACTCAAATGATGTAGGCACCATTATTCCTAGAATAAAAATAAAAACAATGAGATCTAATAAAGAAGTATCTTCGTTCAACAAAAACGAAGAAAAAGTATAAAGCAAAAATTTCTTAAAAAGTAAGAAACATGCGAATTAGGCAAAAACTATGCAAAAGTAGAAAAATCACATATATGTAACATCGTAATTTGTTGTCAGCACTTCAATACGTTCATCTGCACTTTTTAGTCCATATAAGTACAGAATTAATGAAAAGCTCAGTTTTATAACTGTTGACAGAAAGCTGAATAGATATTATTGAGCCTGCTAATAAACATTTAAAGATTGGTGGTTAATTCTGAAAAATTAGAAAAAATGACGCATTTTTAACTTACGAAGGAGTGATCCCATTAAAACTTAAACGAACAGAAATTACCCCGTATATGAAAGGGGCTGATCCCTCTTCAATGCCCTGCTCTTTACGCTAAAGTTTTTACTGTTTAAAAAATTAGAGTTGATAGAAAGAGTCAAACTTTAGTGCAAAGAGCAGGGCGTTGAAGACGGAACAGCCCCTTTTTTGTAAGTGTCTCTATTTATTTCAGGAGAAGAAGAACCAGAATTTGCTCCAAATCTTGGTCTTTCCCAGGACTCTTACGGAGAAGATCTGTTTAATGATTTTGACTCAATTATGGTAAGTTTATATAATGTGGTTTGCAAAGATTTTTCTCGTAGAAGTCACTCCACCTCTTGATTCATGTACTTCAGTAATCAGCAGGTAAAAGTGTCACTAGCCATTTTTTCGGGAGGGGGGTTTTTTTGAATCACTACTGTGATTCAAAAAAATTTTTTGAATCACTACTGTTACCAATGGTTTTTTTTTCAGAGTGGTATTGGAAATGTATGATGCGTCGACATTTCTACAGGGCCTTGGAGTCAAAAAAATTTTCTGAATCACTACTGTTACCAATGGTGTTTTTTGAATCACTACTGTTACCAATGGTTTTTTTTTCAGAGTGGTATTGGAAATGTATGATGCGTTTAAGTTTTAATGTCGCACCATACTTTCAGTTAAAAAAAACTTGTATTTTTATTTAATAGCGTAATAGGAAGATAGTGTAAAGAAAGCAGATGGTACAAAAGCATACAACATAACTAAAAATTACTCTGTCTTTGTTTCGGTGGGTTCTCACCAACTACGAAATATACATTGTCATTGCAATCCTGACAATGACCTGAAAAGTAAGTCACCATCTTAAACATTTGAAATCGTCGAGAGCGGCTTGCATCGTCGTTTGTTGACGATTGAATACAGCCACTGAGTAACCACGATCCAATCCATTAAGTGCCAAGTTACGGCCCATTACGGCCATACCTACCATTCCGAATTGTTGCCTATCAGCCATTGCTGTATTCCCTTTCCTATCCTCAAAAGGATTACGTGTATTCATTATGATTCTTGGTACAGTAAACTATAATCCCAAGGCAAAAATAAACCATACATTCTGCTGCATCTTTGACCAGTTTTGCGGGGATATTAGCCGGCCCACTAGCCTTTCCGGGTTTTAAATTTCTCAGATATTCTAGCACCTGTTTATTACTAACTGGTTTGAATTTAATTCCTGCCGATGATTTATTCCTAATATGTTTCAGAGGATCATCAGAGGGTAGACTCTTTATTTGAGCTGCTAGTTTCGGACCAACTGTTGTAAAGTGATGATTTGCGGTTCATCATTAAGATGCAATTCTTTTGATGTAACTATTGCTATCAAAACTCCATTTTTTAGAGTTTCGGTTACTATTGAGCCGGGTTGCTTCTACCACGAACTGTTTGACAAAAGACAAGCCGAGGCAAAAAGTTATAGGTCCAATTAAAAAAATGTAATTTTACAAAGCCACCATTCTAATTTAAGGTCTATTTGGACGTCATAACATAAAGAAAAGGCTCAAATCGTTTCCATCAGGCTCAGAACGCTAACATTACCCTACAGACCAAGTTTTGTGGGCAGAAGATTGTCCCTTAGTCAAGTATCGTCAAAGGAGCTGAAGTCTACACACTTGTAGCCAATTGGCCTATGTGGTACCTGTGAATACTGCTTGGCAAGGTCTGTGTTTCTTTTGTTTGAGAATCTGACCATGTAACACTACAAGAGATTGGACATTTAGCAACGTCCTTAGCGACGTCTGGACAGGGGGAGGAGGGTGGGTTACGTGGGAAGATTTTTCCATGGAGGAACTTCTCATGGGGAAGAGAATTTCAAGGAAGGGGGCGCAGGATTTTCTAGCATTATTTAAAAAAAAACAATGAAAAAATAAATATGAAAGGTTTCTTTCTACTGAAAGTGAGGAGCAGCATTCAAACTCAAAACGAGCAGAAATTATTACGCTTATGAGGGGTTTACCTCCTCGTAATACGTGGAAAGCAAACTCTCTTTACAAAAAAAAAATAACAGTACAATTGCTAATTACTTCAAAGAGGGTAAAAATTTAGACAGAAAATGGTTAATAATTGGGCAGTGACTTGACCGGATAATTGCATGCTGTAAAATCCCACAAAAAAGCTTCACACATGTATCTAAATTCTTAATAAATGTCCTACTTTTGGCAGAAATCCCAAGAAACCATGGGGAAATTAAACATTTCAATGGTATAAAAATATTGATACACAAAATAGTAAGTTATAAAAACCACCTCAGCATAAAAAAAAAGTAAAAAGCAGTTTGCCATCTATAAAAAAAATATGATATTTAATATTTTTTGCATAATTTTTTGCCTTTGCACTTCTGACCACTGTAGCGAGTGAGTTAAGCTTTTTTTCATAAGAAACAACATTGGTCTTTGAACCATCTTTTGGGGTCATGCACTCTTTGTGACTAGATGCCTACATTCCATTGTGCACAAAGCGCTCAAAATAAGATGACAAGGCATATTTGACAAAGTTTGCATACACTACATGCGTACATTCCATAGTGCACGAAGCGCTCAAAATACGCTAATAAGGCATATTTGACATAGTTTGAATTCATGAGATGCCTTCATTCCATGGTGCACAAAGCGTTCAAAATACGCCAATAAGACATGTTTGACATAGTTTGCATACACGGACGACAAACGTCGATGAAGACAGTTGCCTAAACGAAACAACAATCGAAAAGCGACAAACATATTTATGATGCAGAAACGGGTGGTGAGCCTATCGTTCATGCAGCATGTATTCACCACAAAACTGGTCATCATCCTTCGCCTCGAATCATGTTCTTGTAGTACAGCAAGCCCTTCGCCTGCTTGGCTCTCTTCGTGTTGTCGTTCGTAGCAAAAGCACCTGTGAGCACTGGAAGACCCAGATCAGATAGTTAGGCAAATTGAGGCAGCAAAAGCAGTGGCAGAAAATTTTGGTTGAATAGCAAGTGATGAGTTCCAACTTAAGCACCATCCTAGATGTCTGCCTACTTGTTATTCAGAAACAAATGCTAAATTTGGAGCCTACATGCTGGATGACTGGAAATGGCGCCCTAGTGAACAGCTTCTGGTGCCAGTCGATAAAGGTTGACTCGGCAAAAAACAAAACTAGCAGAAACAAATTTTTAAAGCAAATCAATTTAAACTAATTAATAGTATTATTTGTCAGTGTTTGTTGTAGTTGTTATTTTCATTGACTTGTATGCATGTACTATGTTGTCAGTATTGTCATAATTTCTTTTTATCATGTTAAGTGCGACAAGCTTGAAAGCTTACCGTATTTGGTATTAATAAATACATAAATCTCTAACCTGTATTTCATCCTTTATGGAAGACATCTGTCTGCGATGTTTATGTAGCCCGCTAGCCCTACCCCTTTAGAAATTGCACAAAAAGTGCCATTTTAGTGACATATGGCACTTGCAGATGGGAGACAGATCAGTGCTACCGATGCAAAAAAGTGATGTTCCTTGTTGTTCAAGGAGGGGGACTTTAATTTCCCCCTACTAAGCTTTCGACCATGCTGATTCCAGTGGTACACTTTTTATTTTGATCTCACCACGGTTTTTCCTAACCTTTTGAACCCGCTTGCGCGAGCGTATTTTTTCGCCACGTCTAACCTGTCGGCAGAGGAAAAAGAGCAGCGCCAAGCCCTGTTTGGCACATGGCGGGATGCTCTGAACCCGGTTAAGCCCTTTGTCTGGGACCTGGGCGAAACTGAACTGCATGAATTTCCCGTGACAACCATGCCCTTGTTCAAGGTCCCGATTCACCTCAGCTACATTATTAAAATTTTAGATAGTCGGTTGAATGATTGGCTAGAGGGTTTTGGAGTCATGAAAGAAGAACAGGGAGGTTTTAGAAAAGGTTATAGTACTACAGATAAAGTGTTTATTTTAAGTGGATTAACTGAAAAGTATGGATCAGTAAAAAATAAGTTAAATGTTGCATTTTTGGACTTAAGAAAACTGAATGTTAATACAGTTCTGCTTGAAAAAGCCTAAATGATATGGGGCTTATGGTAAAAAAAAAGTAAGGAAATACTAAAGAAAACTGATCCGTTTCTGTCGATGCTTGAATTATAAAGGCTCATCTTAGTTTTGACAAGATTTTTAGAGAAACTAAATTTCAGCTGGGGTGGCAAACTGGGCTCTGGGGGGACGGAGGAAGGGAAAAAGTGAAGTCTTGGAAGAACAATTGCCTCTCACCTTGACCCATTGAAGATTGTGCCAGTGGTGTCAACATCCGTACGGAGGCCTGATCTCGGCGACGGTCCTGATCTCGATGCTCGCGATCTGTGTCTCCAGCTGGTTCAAGTCGAGCGTGGGGGCTCTCATCACGACCTACAGCCTCATGCTGCTCGCGGCTGTGGTCATCTGGTTCGTGTACATCGTCCCCGTCGACGCCGCTCTCGCTGACGATCCCAACCAGACGACGATCTCGGCGCTGAAGAGTCAGTTCGGTCTCAAGGCCGACACTTGCATGCTTGGAATGCGTACATTCCATGGTGCACAATACGTTTACAATATCACCAAAAGCTGTTTTTAGTGACACTTGCATGCTTGGAATGCGTACATTCCATGGTGCACAATGCGTTTAAATAAGGACCGAAAGCTGTTTTTAGTGACACTTGCATGCTTGGAATGCGTACATTCCATGGTGCACAATACGTTTACAATATCACCAAAAGCTGTTTTTAGTGACTGTTTACATATTATAATGGTTATTGGGAAGTGTACAGGTACTTTCAGGGGGGTTTTTTATTGAGGGGGAAGGGGTTGAGGGATGGGGCTTATGTGGGGGAACTTTCCATGGAAGAATCTGTCATGGTGGAAGAAAATTTCCATGAAGCAGGATTTTTTAGCTTTTTTTTTAAAACAATGAAAAAATAAGTATGAACAAGTTTTTTCAGCTGAAAGTAAGGAGCAGCATTAAAAATCCCTGACAGTTATATCAATGTTGCCTCTAATATTCCCTTTAGTAAGAAAATGTCTCTTTTCGTCGTTTGTTGGATATTCACAGTCATTTTGTAACCGGATAAGGCCTTTTGAAATCAGCAAGCTACTTAAGGCACAGGCTATATCTTCCAAACTACCCGGATCTTAGAAGTATGTTACCATATATGGACATGGAATAATTTCAGCAAAAATGATTTCACTAAGCGAATGGACATTGACAAATTGAAGAAAACAAATCAATGAAAATAAGAAACACAATGCATTATCGTATCATAAATGTCTTTTTGCTCAGACGTTAACTTAGAAATATTATTTTGTACATGTGACAATAGATCACTAGTGCAAGAACAGCCTCAACCTCAAAAGGCCCTGTCAAGATTGTGGCCTCTATTACGTTTTCCACTGTTCTTTTTTACGGCAAGTCGCGTGCCATCCTACATCAAATTTACCTAGGCTAGGGTACCATCCATCCCTTTTTCTACCAACCTGGGTGGTAAAGTTCCTAATTAAAATACCATGTTTCTACCTGGGACCCTGTATATTTGATCCTGTAACTGTAAGTGAAATTCCTCTGAGGGACTAGTATCTCCATCAGTAGGTTTTACATAGAAATATTCTACAATAGCGGATACCCTGAACTTTTAATCATAAAATGAGCGATTTGTAAAACACAAACCCCCGGATTAGTGCATATATGGTTCTTATGACAGGGATGGTCGTATAAACTTCATAGGTGACCTTGTTGATTGTAAATCAGAATTTTAGTACCCTTCTCAAGAGTCAAAAATGATCAGGAGTCAACAACCCCTCCCCAAGATCTTTTTTCCTCAAATGCATCCTATTAAAATTTTGAGATAGCTATTTTGTTCAAAATAGTTTAAAGATCAAGACACAATTCCTTCATAGTGATAGAAAACGTTTGCCAAATACCTTGTTGACAAAAATCATCGATAAACCAGTGATAATAAACTAAATAAACTAAATAAATTCCCTATTTCTGTAGGATTACCGTCTTTTCTCCATTATATCCTACTCCTTCAAGAAATTTGATGCCTATCAATTCTCACTTGCACCCCATTGTCCTGTTTACTTTGTCCAAATCCTTCAACCCATAAAAAATGATTGAGCATTATGCCGTCATGAAGATGTTTGTCAACTCACGTCATGTTTGTTATGACGACAAAGGCTTTGTATATGATGCCATTATAAGTATATAAGAAGGCCGTTCAAAGAGAAATTTTTAATATTGATTTTAACATGACAGAAGAACCTACAATGGCAACAGCCGAAGAAGCTGCTCAAAGAGTCTATGCCAAATGGCTTACGGCTAATAGAGAAAGTATGAAGAGGTATTTGACGTGGTCGAAGGGTGTCATTTCCACGAACACGTTAATACGCTCCGGCGCCTCATCCCCCGGCTTTAGACCGTGCCAGGGGTGCGGGCGATGGCGGGCAAATTCGATAGTCACCGCAGGTAACCCATCTTCTCCAGAGTGATCAAAATACGATGCGCAGCAAGGTCGGGCGATAGCTCGGTTGTGTCGATCACAATTTCAGCGTTCTCCGGTACCTCGTAAGCAGCAGATTTTGATTTAACTCACTAGACTAGAAACAAAAATCAAGTTGAAATTCTTCAAAAGGTACTGTTCTGTTATTACGACCCCACTCAAGAAGTGAAGTTAGGTTAATCCTAATAAAAATAAAATAAAAATATGATGAAAATATATGTACATATATTGAATATATATCTATATTTGAAAATATATTTACACATTAAGGGGGGGGGGTAAAATATAGCAGGTCTGCGTCAAAGCTCTTATTTTGAGTCCCGACCGGATCTGGTGACATTGGGGGAGTTTTGGGAGGGGGAACCTAAAATCATGGAAAACGCTTAGATTGGAGGGATCGGGATGAAACCTGGCGGGAAAAATAAGCAGATGTCGTAGATACGTGATTTACATAATTGGAATGGATCAGCTCTATTCAGGGGGGGGGGGTGAATTCTAAAAAAATTAGAAAAAATGACGTATTTTTAAACAAGCGCTGCGTCAGGCTCTGCCTTGTCACGGATAACAATTGCTTCTTTCTCACGCTCAGCTGCTGCTAGTGTTTGTACATCTTTAATTCGTTCTTGCTCTTCAGCAACGGTTTTTTCAACCGCGACTCTATCACGCTGAACTTCCGCTATTTCTTTACGCTCAACTTCCAGCGCTTTTTCTTTATTAATACGCATGATTTCAGTTTCTTTCTCACGCTCAATCACTTTTTAATTTGACTCTATTTTTAGAAGTTGTGGGCTATCTGGTAAAATTGTAGCTTAGTAACTTCTTGCTATCTTTGAAAGGGGTTAGGTTAGGAAAATGAAACTTTCAGGGATGGGTCTACAGGCTCAAGTATATCTCAGGAAGGTATTTTAAAGTACCTGTCTCCATTCCTTTTCCCTCTAGAAAGCCCTGAAATTTGCCTATATGACAGGTCTATACCTATTGAAATTGACGTGTTGCGCAGCACGAGCAGGGCCGGGCCCGCTGGAACGAGGGCGGCGAGCACGGTCCAGCGCACGACGTGCTCGCGGGACGGATCGGGTGTGGCGACCTTGCCGAGCGGTACGTCGTTCCACGTCGCCTCGAGGGTCGCGAGATCGCGGACACGCTCTATTCTGGATTGTGAGTATTCTGATGCGAAAGTGTATATAATGCTGCAATGGTCTTATTATAGTAGTGTCCTTGGTCGTCGTCGTTGTATTGACAGAGATATTCAAATGCCTTTTCTACCTGTGATAAAAGAAAAATATAAAAAACGAGGCTTTTTAATTGTTTTGACGCAATAAACACTTTGAGGTAATCAACCGAAAAGCTGTTTGAAAGCTACCGATTACTATTGTCTTGAAAGTTGAATTTAATCAAACAGTTCGTAGTAACGAACTGTAGTAAGGAGCGACCCGGCTCAATATTTTCTGTTTTATTTCAACAATTGATTGAGCACATATGATTTTTGTTTTATCACTATTTGCAAAGAATTTGATATTTCTTTGTTTTTTGAAGAATAAATTAGCTTTATACAGTACAAGTGATATTTGTCTTGTCATTATTTCTCTCCTTATCAAGTTCGATTTCTTAGTTAAATGATCTCATAAATACATTAATGTTTGGATCAAATGACACTGTGGTTGTTTATTTTTATAATCATTTTATTGAAAGTAATCCTTAAAATTTAAAGGAAATTAAAAGAAGAAAGACATGAAAAGAAGGAAAAACCCTATTAGACGAAAAAAAAGATGTCCATTAAAAAACATAAATAAAATCTATAATCCGGTCTCCCACCCTTATAATCCCTAAGATCACAATCCTACCAGGGGAGTAGAATACGATTACACCAGCTCGATTAAACATCTATTTGTCGCCTTTCACTCCCGAATCGGATCCCAGCAAAAGGGTTCGCCGCCCGCATTAAAGAACGTGATTGCTGGGTGTCCAGTTCCTGTTGATCGACCATATAGCGGGGCTAAGGAGGCCAAATGCGTGCCATAGGTCAATCGAGCCCGTCTCGTGATGGATCGATCGAGCTGAGCATGGAAGGCAAACGGCCGATGCCGAAGCCAGGCGTCAGTCAGCAGTTGGTCATCTGCCGGATCCACCACCCCAAAAACTTTCCTTCCCATTGACAACTTTTCCCCTGGACCCCCCCCCCCTGCAAGAATCGCACACTAAGAATTTTCTCAATATTTCCCAATAACAAATACTGGGCTTTATGTGAAACCCTTTCTTTGGAGACTATGGGAACCAAAAGAAACAACGAAGTGAAGAATTCGAATATCTTGATTTATTTTTTTTCCGAAACACTAAAGGAAAATGTAAAACAAAAGTAAGATGGGTTAAGCAGTCAACTTGAAAAGGCGGGATTCAGCGTTGATACAACACACACGGCCAAAGAAGCCATGATGCTGGCAGGGCAGGAGGAATACCGTGCCATTATTCTTGACCTTGGCCTGCCCGATGGTCGAGGCGAACATCTGATAGAAAAGATCTCATCTGACGTAGATGTCCTGGTCATGACCGTTTTTGCCGACGAAAAGGCGGTGGTCGGCGCAATCAAGTCAGCGAATAGGGGCCAAAACTGGATAGGCCCAGAAACAGCTCGAGGCTGTCGTAATCTGGATGGTGAGTAACGTTTGGGGAAAATACTTGCCACCCAAGGGTTTGTTATTGCATTTTTTGAAAAACGGAAGCACAGCGACAACCTCCTTCGCTCAAGGGTTTCCAAACTAGCTTTTTTGTAGGAGCAGAGAGTAAGGCACCTTGCCTTCTTTGAAAATTATTCGCAAGACTTGTCAGCTATAGAACTAACTGCACAACCCATCTTGTGTCTTCAAACCTAAAAAAAAGAAGACAATTTATTACTGTTAAACAATAAGTGCACAAAATAAATTATAAATAACTTGAAGAAAAACCTACAAGGCTCCATTGTCCAACAACCAGAGAGAAGAGCAGTAGAAAACCATAATAGCATTTACACAAATCAAATAAAACTTTCAGAAAAGAAACAAGAAAAAGTGTTCTTGTCGACCATGCCATGCGCTACATCATATCACATACTATGGCGCCGTGAATAGAACACCATAGTAAAAGGGCAATGCATATATCAATAAATGCGGGGCACCCACCAACAAAGGTCTTATCAATGAAATCAGGAGGCACAAGACCGTCCTATGTAAGGAAATTGCTATTCTCAGAAGTAAGCAAGGCGAGGGAATTGTCAGTACAAACTTTGAATTGAATAGCCATAGTAAATTATAAATTTCGTCTTTACAGAATTTGCTGTCAGATGATTAGACTTAAAATTGACTTGATTGATTTGACTTGTTTTATTGACAAAATAAAAAACTATACATACACTTATTCCCATACTACCAACATTTCAGAGGTTATGAACGGCCAATACGGGGAAACCACAACAGAATTCTTTCAATTAACCGACCTATATTTTGCCGAAGTATCAGTTCATTGGATCCAGCGCAAGTCAATGAACTAACTAGCATACAAAAATGGAGAAGAAAATACAACGTTACAAAACAAGCCCCGTAGCCCTACCTTGAAAAAGCAACAAAAAATTAGATTTCGATAGCGGATCCAAGAGAAGATGGGGGGGGGATCCGAATATCACTGAAAATCAAATCTTATTGTATAAAATAGTTACTTTTTGGTAATATTATGGCTAAAAAGAGGTGTTTACATGACTCCAGAAACTGAGATTCTTAATTATCTTTATAAGTCAAATTAGTAAATTCCTATTTGTTCAATTAATAAATTGAAAATTATCACTAACAACAACATTAAATTATAATTAGGATCGTGTGTCTTTTTTCACTCTTGTCTGTGAATGCAGAAGCTAGGCAAAGTAACAGTTCTGAATCTAAATCAGAAAAGGAAGTAATTTTTTTTTAATATTCTTAAGAATGAAACAGTAACACTCTTTCAAATGTAGAGGATAAAACAATTCGTGAGAACGCTATGCAGTAAGGAGCAACCCGGCTCAACAGTGACCGAAACATTAAAAAAAAACAGAATTTTAGCACAAATAGACGCATCAAAAAAATCGGATTTTAATGTTGATTATAAATATATAAGTTTTATCAAGTTTAGTCTTACCCATCAAAAGCTATGAGCCTGAGAAAATTTGCCTTATTTTCGAAAAAAAGTATTTCTCTTTAATATCGAGTATGCGAAGCAAGATTTGCGAAAGCTGGCAAAGAGAAAAAAGTACATTTCGGCTAAAAGTTCTGAATACTTTTCTCTGGTCTAATTTTCTCTTTTCTCTAAATCTTTTCTCTTTAATATCGAGTATGCGAAGCAAGATTTGCGAAAGCTGGCAGACAAAAAAAAAAAAACATTTCGGCAAAAAGTTCTAAATATTTTTCTCTGATCTAATTATAAAAATTTGCGCATGACAAGTTCCATGAATAAAATAAGTTTCACGAAGAGAAAAATAAACATGCAACAAGTTTCACGAACAAAAAATCAGCGCAAAGCAAGTTCCATAAACAAAAATCAGCAAGCAGCAAATTCCATGAACAAAATCAATTTTATGAGGAGAAAAATCAACGTACAAGTTTCATATAGAGTAAAATCAACATGCAACAAGTTTCACGAACAAAAATCAGACCACGCTAATCGGCTTTGCCGGCGCCCCCTGGACGGTGGCGACCTATATGATCGCCGGGCGCGGCACGCCCGATCAGGGCCCGGCGCATGCGCTGAAAGACGAAAACCGCGCGCTCTTCGAGGCGCTGCTGGATCGGATCACCGAGGCCACGATTCACTATCTATCGGCGCAAATCGAAGCAGGGGCCGAGGTGGTGAAATTGTTCGACAGCTGGGCCGGCTCGCTCTGCTTAAAATTAATTTTCAAGCCTATTCTAGCTTATCTTACCTCTAGAAGCTCATTGATTTTTTTTTTTTGGGGGGGAGTTAATTCTGACAAATTCGAAAAAATTAGGTATTTTTAACTTACAAAGGAGTGATCAGATCTTAATGAAATTTCATATCTAGAAGGAACTTTCAACTCAGATCTCTTATTTTAAATCCCAACCGGATCCAATGTCATTGAGGGAGGGGGGTCTAATCCATATTTAGGGTAAATTTTAAATATAGGAACATAGTTCCATATAACAAATCACCAATGGCTTATGGAAAATGAAGAAATTCTGAAAAGAATTTGCAACAAAGTCATGATTATTTTTAGAAAGAAAATTGATTTTGGATCCAATGGCAGGACGAAAGGGAGAGTCAAATTAAGGCAATATTCTTCTGTTAGAACTTGTTCTCAACTTGAAAACTTAGGTCACGGAATAAAAAAGTATCTTCACTGAAAGTAAGGAGCAACATTAAAACGAACAGAGATAATTACGTGTTATAGTGACCACACCAAATAAACTATAATTTCAAATTGTAGCTTAGAATATAATTAGTGCCATGTTCATTATAACTGGCAAATATGTAGTTAAATAAAAAAAAAGTTTTCCAACTGAAAGTAAGGAGCAACATTAAAACGAACAGAGGTACTAATGTGTTGCAGCTTCCATCGAAAAAATAACAAAATTTCATATTTTTACACATAGGAGCTTGATACGGATTGATGATAGGCTAGGTTATACAAGGTTACTTGGCCCACCTAACCTAGTAAAACGTAACCTTTCATAAATCCCTATTAAGCTCCTATTTGCAAAAATTTGGAATTTTGTTGCTTCTTAGATGAAAATACAAAAAAAGAAATGAATTAATCTGGAAAGATCAATGAAAATTAGGGCAAGATGTGACTTGGGGGCTTTTTCGGGACTAGTGGAAAGACTTGTTTGCAAGAAACAAGAATTGTCTGGACTGGGAAAGCCATTTCTGGCTTGTGATTTTTGGTATTTAATTTAAATTAATACGCTCATGATTTCAACAAGACTTCCAGTTTTGACTTATTTCATCATTTTATTGCCAGCTGTGACAGGAAATGAATAGCATTTTTAAACTTTGCAAAATTGCGACCAATGCCAGCTTTTCCGACGCCTGGCTCAAGGACGGCCTGCCACACACTTCGGTCGAGGAAATCGTCGCCCGCTGGCGCACCCAGGTGCGGTCGGGCCCTACCCGCTCTCCGCGTAGGGATTGCGGCCCTTGCGCAGGACGATGCGGATCGGGATGCCTTCGAGGCCGA
This sequence comes from Alatinidae sp. Z8VKAUB7J3, assembly GCA_010016025.2. Lineage (NCBI taxonomy): Eukaryota > Metazoa > Cnidaria > Cubozoa > Carybdeida > Alatinidae > Alatinidae sp. Z8VKAUB7J3. The sequence goes on along the minus strand of JAAAKM020721499.1, from coordinate 251,244,563 downwards.
AATCCTCGCGCAGACCGTTCATCAGGTAGCGGAGATAGGATTCGGGCACCGATTTCGGCCCGCCGTAGAACAGCTCGCTCCAGTCCACCGATACCGCGCCTGTCAGGTTGAATTCCTCATACAGGCCCGCCACCGAGTTCAGGCCGACGCCGGCGGTGCCGATCCACTCGCCGACGAAGCGGGAGCTGCGGTTGTCGATGCTGGCGAAGCCGTCGAAGTAGTCGTGCTCCATCACGATGGTCAGGTCGGACGCGCCCGGCACGTTGGCGGACTCTTGCAGCACGCCATTTGCAACATTTGGCCACCAGATTAGGAGCTGACAATGAGAGCGTTACCTACTTCGATAAGAAAGAAATAGGCAAACCGACTGGCGAACTGGATACCCGTTCGATTATTCAAGCAGTAGCAGCCACCATGCCGGAAGAAGTGATTGTTTGTACTGATTCAGGGGGTGGTAATGCGGCCTATCAGTTCTGCCAGAACACAGCACCTAATAGCTGGTTAGCACTCACCGGAGGTACGTAATAATTTCTGTTCGCCTTAAGTTTTGATGTTGCTCCTTACTTTTAGTTGAAAAAACTTTTTTTCATTGAATATCATAAATAGGTAGTAGAACCTTCACTGGGAAACCTGAAAAAGTGATACAAAAAAAGCAAGGCATTAATTTGAAGAAAAAAAAAGCTGTCAGATGTATGTTGCAGTGTTTGAAAATTTTCTGCCTACTAGTGAAGAACTCTCTTGTATTCCAGAGCTCCGAGGCATATTGGCGGCCTCGATCGCTGTGCAGCATCAGGCCCGGCGTGGGCCGCCGTTTCCAAATTGACATGATCAGCGCATCGTTGACCAGCTCGGCATTGATACGCTCTGACATTGCCCAGCCAACTACTGATCTGGAAAAGAGATCAATCAAAACCGCGAGGTAGAGCCAGCCTTCATCAGTCGCGATATAAGTTATATCGCCAGCGTATACCGTATCAAAAATACCTCAATTTTTCTAATTTTTCCTAATTAACCCCCCGGCTCCTCCAAAGAGAATGAATCCGTTCCAATTATGTCAATCACGTATCTAGAACTTGTGCTTATTCTTCCTATCAAGTTTCATCCCGATCTCTCCACTCAATGTGTCTTCCAAGGCGCAAGAGAATTGATTAAGTCACTACTCTAATATTGTTTATTGTGATTTAATGTATATTAAAATTAGAAATCCAAAATATCGGGGAATGCAAATTCTAAGATAGCAAATCGATTTTTCAAGTTCACCTCAAATGGAAGAAACTGAAGAGAACCACTATCACACCACTCAATATTCCTGTTGAGGCTTTAAGGCTTTTTCCAGTCATTAAGGCTTTTCCAGAATTTTTGATTGGTCCGTTAACTTTAACATTCAATAAGATTACGATATCAGGCCAATACCTGCAAAATTAGAAAAAAGGTCTAATAATTGTGCAGTATTTCGTTGCACAATAGCGTACAGAGTTCGGGTAGCGAAACCAGGAACGCTTTCGAAACGTCGAACAAGAATGCTCTTAAAAGCTATCTTTCCATGCTTCTAATAATAGTGCAGTATTTCGTTGCACAATAGCGTACAGAGTTCGGGTAGCGAAACCAGGAACGCTTTCGAAACATCGAACAAAAATCTCTTGAAAGCTATCTTTCTATGCTTTAAATATAAAAACAAAACTACACTTTAACTAAAAATACAAAAAACAATAAAGTTTAGTTTTGTTTTTATATTTTATTTTGTGTTCACTGCTTTATCGAAATTAAAACCCGTTTTTTCTTTGCTTAATTTTTCGTAAATGGAAAAGCAGTGTGGTCTAAGGTATTATTTATTCTCCTGACCCCACCGTACATGGGAAGTTTGGTTAATCATAATCAAATATACCAAAATAGAGGTGTCTTAATGGCATTCATAAACACAATGCCTTTTTATTTATTTTAAAGTAAGATTTAGTTTCAAAGCATAATGGGCCAATTGCATAATTGTGGGAGATTGGAATGCCTAATATCCCTATAGACATAGATGCTGGACCGTTCTAATATGCTGAACAAAATGTCTGTCTCAAAAATTTGACTAGGTCCGCTTAGAAAATGAATGGGCTTCGGAAAAGGGCTGCTTGGGAGTTCGAACTCGGGGTGCCAGACCCAATCGTCCTTCGTTCGCGGATCGGATGGCGCTTCCAACCAACCTGTGGTGGCAATCACATCACCTCGACCGTCGCCGTTGATGTCACCGAACCCGCAACCATGACCGCCCGCCGTTTTGGGGAGATCGTGTCGTTGCCAGCGGGCTTGTCCGTCGGCGCTTGGCGAGAGACATTCCCACCAAGCTCCAAAGTACCACGCGTTGCTCGCTAAAATGAATTTCCTCTGGCGGATCAAAAATACCAAACCAAAGCAAGGGGAAGGAACCAGCATTATATACCGTAAACGCCGGATCGAACGCCGGGGCTGCTTCATAAGCGATCCACCCGGCGGCGTATTTGCCCTGTTGGTCAACAAGCCGCTCGACGGTTTGCAGGGCGGGCATAACATCTTCCACCGTTTCGGCGGCGATAATTTGCTGCGGGCTGCGAAAGGGCTATTTATTGTAATTTCTGCTCGTTTTGGGTTTAACTTAGTTATTGACGGCGATTTGTGGTAGTTTTACGCTTGGTAGATTATTTAATTCTATTTCGGCTCATTTTTGATTTAATAGAGTTCTTTGCTTTTCCTTAAAAAGCTTATTTTATTGAAAAAGCTTTTTTAATTAATTTCTGTTCGTTTCTCTTCTGCATGGAAAAGAAAATAACATTTTATATCTCTTCGTCGAGATGCGCATCAGAAAAACATCGAAATGGACGGTTGACCCTCACTACAACATCGAGGGAGGGTGGCCAGCACAAGTAGTCGTTAGTGCTGAACGTACTAATTGACTATTTACCAACTGTTTGAGGGACAAATGTTGCATGGGAACTTATTCAAGTGTTCTCAGATATCATTTACATTTTGAGTACTGGGTACTGGGTAAATTCATTGAAATGGGGGGGGGGGGGTACATCTAATGTCTTGGCCGCAAGAGCAGCTGATGTAATTCCTTGCCCATAATACGGATTAAAAACAGATACTGCATCACCCAATACTATAAAATTTTCAGGCCATTTTGACATCTCATAAGTTAGTTACAAAGTCAATTGTGAGTACATAAGTGATTACAGTAGTAACCTTTCTGGTTTATGGCTTTGTGGAAATGAAAGATGTAGAAATTTTTGAGTAGAGCTTTTTATTTGAAAAGGGTCATGCCGGAGCCGCCGGATCTGGTGCTTTCAGGCGTCAACCGGGGCCAGAACCTGTCGGAGGACGTGACCTATTCCGGCACCGTGGCCGCCGCGATGGAGGGGACCAATCTTGGCGTACGCTCGATTGCGCTGCGTCAGACCTATGGGCTCGATGGCTCATACACCTTGAAATGGGAAACGGCCGAACGGCACGGCCCTGATCTCGTCCGCAAGCTGACATGGAGCGGTTTTGGGTGGTGGATTTGAGTTAGCGTTAGCCTGCGATTTTAAAGTTGCTGCCAAAACGACACGGACTGGTTACCTTGAAGTTGCCATCGGTTTAGCGCCTCTACTGGGTGCGGTGCAACGATTAACTGAGCGTGCAGGCGCAGCGCGCGCACGCGAGATTGCAATGTTAGGTCGCCGCTATAGCCCCGATGTTTTGGAGCGCTGGGGCATCATTAACTGCAATCAAATACATTTGTAAATACGTCACAAAAGGCAGTGTTTTTGGCTTGCAGTCCGAAATCAGTGATATCGATGAAATTGTATAATATCAGGCTGGAAGATACATTAGCAGTAATGAAGCTGTTGGGCGAATTCTTTCATTTCCGATACATGAGCGTAGTCCAGCTGTTGTTCACTTAGCAGTACATTTACAGAATGGACAACGCGTTTATTTTTCGGAATCCAACCAGTCTTTGGACCAATTTCAGAAAAGTGCCCCTTCCTTGTGTGTGTAGGTATACACTGCTAAACTACGATCATATATTTTACCCTCAAACTTTCAAACCAATCTTATCGTAATGTCACTCGTAGTAATTATTGATAAAGCTGCAACCGCTCTCTTTCAGAGTTCTGCGGGTTGGTTACAAAACTTAAATGTTTAAAAGTTGTACGTAACGGAATAAAACTTTCCGTTGCCCCTTAATACAAAAAATAAAGAAGGTAACATAATAAGGGAATTTTAAAGACAGTGAATTATAAAAAGGAACTAATTGAATATTTCGAATATCTACAGATAATTGGATGCTTGGATCTTAAACCTTATTTTAAAGCATAATAACCTCTTTATAAAGAATTAAATAAAAAAATAAGTTTTTTTTAACTGAAAGTAAGGAGCGAAATTAAAACTTAAAACGAACAGAAATTACCTCAATCCTGAAGGAAAAAAACTGGAAGATCTGAAGGACATTGTAAATTTTCTGAACAACACATTTACATCCAACATCTCATTGAACCCCCCAGACAAGCCACTATGGCCTGTCCCTAGGGTGGCTTAACACCCAATGCCAAAAATTTACATCACAATGGGCAAGATTAAGAAAAGGCTGAGTAAACTAGACCCCCAAAAAGCTAAAAGACCAGACTGTATACATCCTAAGAAACGGTCAGTCAGTCGGGTACCCAAAAAAATCCGTAGGCAATTTCTCTCGAAAACATCTAGCAAATCTTCCTCCTTTTTGAAGCGCCCATGTTTCGGAACCTTAATTCACCATTGTCATCACCTTAGCTTCTAATATTCTAATCCTGGCTAGCAGACTTGTATTCTTATTCTTCCAAACATTTTCAACTGTGAAAAAAAAAAACCTGGACCTTAGCTATTATGCTTCCTGAAGAAAATTTTTATCCGTTGACTTCGGGGAAAAAATGAGCGTGGGAGGGGACCTAGCTGCCCACCAATTTTTTGTCACTTAAAAAGGGCACTAGACCTTTTCATTTCCGTTAAAATGAGCCCTCTTGCAACATTCTAGGACCACTCGGTTGATACGATGACCCCTGGGGAAAAGAAAAAAAACAACAAAAAACAAATAAACACGCACCTGTGATCTGTCTTCTGGCTTGGAGAAGAACGTCAGGGATAATATATAATTTCTTCAAACGTGAATTGAAGCATGCGACAATCATTACGAGTGTGACCTGGATTAGGTCTATAGGCCTAGAAGGTATTTTATCTAGCCAAGCCTTACTGAGGCTCTCAGCAACATTTGAGAGTCCTCACTAGACATAGGTTGCGAACAGCCTATGTTAACTTCTGGATACAGCTGTGCATGCTGTGTATCGCACAGATGTATTTTTTCATGTTTACTTTTATATATATAATTTTTTCTTTTTGTCTTTGGTTGCTTTATGAAGGAATCCATTGCTTATTTTAGCCAAATCAGATCCCCAGGGCTGAATGACTATCCGATTTTTATATATTTTGTTCCTTTTTTTCCCCTGGTAAAAGTAGTTCTTTGTGTGTGTCTACCTGTACTAACAAATAGGCTATACCTGCATAATACAGGGTAGGCTAATTCATTTTGTCTGCTCGTTTAAAGTTTTTGGTCAGGTAAATTTTTTTCCAGGTCTCATTGCACGTTCAGCCATTCATAGCACGCTGTTTGGGGATCTCCCATACAACCAGAGCAGTAGTCTCTCGTCGTGATGCGCCAAACATTTGTCATTGTGCGTGCGTGAAGGCGGGGTAATGAAGAGGTGTTTAGCTTCTGAGGTTTTAGATGTTTTTCAAAAATCTTCAATGGAGAAAAGATTTTGAGAAAATCTCGGTGACCTGATGGATAATATCTGCGTTTCAAGACCAAGACACTGGTGAGATAATGGAGCTGGGAATGAATGTAAACACCGTCAAGCCTGCTTCCCACTTACAGTACGGTGTCACCGACTTGCGGGACGTACTTGGAAAGAATGAATTTTTCTGGAGCTACCTCTCGTTCCAGCCAGGAGCGATCAATTTTCCTTGCGAATACTGGTGACTACGTACCTTGCGAATTAACTTACGAAACGAACTTCTATATTTGTGTATTTTTATTACATTTATGAGGGGGTGCGCCCCCTCGCCAATACCTCGCTCTTTATACCAAGGCATGAATTGTGTCCCAAATCTTTAAGAAGGACCCCTGAATCACAAAGGCCGTAGAATGAATAGTTGTAATTACTAAAAATACTTTAGCGTAAAGAGCAAGGTATATTGGAGGAAACGAACCAATAATGTTTAAAATAATGTGTTTTTAAGAATAATACTCTTTTTTAAAAATAATGTTCATACATTTGTGAGGCGGCGGAGTAATTTCCTGTGTCATATGGTAAATATTATTTTGCACCGATGCTTGTATGGACATGACCATTTTTGCTATGACATTATCATTGCCATGATATCAGCCTCGAAAAGCCATTGCCGAAGTTACATTGTTTTTTTCCCAAAGCAAAGCCAGGAGATATTTCATACAAAAATAAAAGTAATGGGGAATGAATTAAAAACTGAAATAAGAGTGTGAAATAAAGGCAGATAATTTCTTAGACCACCCTACATTTCCGTTTAAATTTAAGAGAGAAAAACAGGTTTAATTAATCTAGGAGTGAGCAAAACGTGCTAAAAACTAAACACAAAAAAAATTGATGAAAAATTTCCAAATATTTCAACCCACATCTGGGAGCCTTTATGTTTTCGTTGGGTGTGCCTGTGGTCGCGCTTCCGCTCGACGGCGTCTCCAGATAGAGATTGTCGCCGATCGCTTCGAGGCCTGGCTTGTTCCCGAAGCGGGCAAGTTGCAACTGGCCGACATGCTGTGGGGTCGTACTCGTACCGGCGATAACCTCGACAGTGCCGGACTGATTGATTGTGACGCTGCGGGCATCGGCGGGGATCGTAACCCTGGGGCTCAGAGAGAACAGAAAAGCTTAAAAATTTCTTTACATCTCCGTTGGTTGGCCCAGGGACCCCTGGTCAGCCCCCCATAATTTTTTTCTGAGTACGCCACTGGATGAAGTGAGGGGGCAAGGAATCACTTAATTTTGATATCCTTGGTACTTCAATATAATGAATTAAGTGCTGAAAAATTGGTGAATATTGTGTCCATTTTGTTGTTTATGAAAGTGGTAAAAGCGGAGAAGAGTGGTCTAATTACCAGCAGAACAACAAATTTACAATCCAGAACGAGGAACTTTTTTTGTTTATTAAATAAAAAAAACTAGTTTGTTTTAACTGAAAGTAGGGAGCGACATTAAAACTTAAAACGACCAGAAATTACTCCGTATATGAAATGGGTTGTCCCCTCCGCAATCCCTCCCTCTTTACGCTAAAGTTTTTAATTGTTTTAAAAAGTAGAAATGTCGCCAAGAGTCAAACTTGATAATCTTGTAGTGGATGCAGCACGGGATGCCGGTGCGCAAATTCTGGTTCGCGGTGTGCGGGATGGCAGTGATCTCGATTATGAATTGCAGATGGCCGGGATGAACGGAAAAATGGCCAGTGATATCAATACTATATTTTTTGCAGCAAAACCTGAAAATCGCTCTACTACCGCCACGTTGGTCCGTCAAATAGCCACCATGGGTGGTGACGTACCCCATTTTGTGCAAAAAACTAAAAAAAACTAAAAACTAAAAAAGAAAAAAAACTAAAAAAAGGAAGAAAACTGAAAAATAAAGGAAAAAAAGAAAACTAAAAAAAAAAAATAAAAATAAAGAAAAAATAAAAAAGGTAAAAACTACAAAAAAAATTAAAAAGAAAAAAGAAAAAAAACTAAAAAAGCCAAAAAAAAGGCAAAAAAAATAAAAAGAAAAAAAGGAAAAAAAAACAAAAAAATAATGTGTCCCGTCGGATCCTCCTCTGCCGCAGGGTAAAAGGAGAGTGAGAACGAGCGCGGGAGCAATCGGAAAGCTGCAATCGGACTTGGAACACAACACAGGCGGAACAAGCCGAAACATACCGGACTTGAGCTCGTCAAGCAGTCGATCGAGATCATTGATGAGAGGACCAAACGCTGCATTCCTGAACCAGCGACAAGGAATGTTGAGGGGGGTTGGGGGGCCTGGGTAAAGCTGATGTTGACTGTTATTATAACCAACTTGTGATGTGTATGAAAAAGGCAGAAGAAGCTGCTGTACCTCGGCACCCAATTCATAAAAGAACACAAAAACCTATCTGGTCAATGGACCCTTGTTTAAAGTCAATAAAAAATAAAGCAAAACTATGGCTCCAGATATGGAATGAATGTGGTCGGCTGAGTTTTTGGTGTTTGGCTGGTCTCAAACGTAAAAATAAAGATTAACTAAACTATATTTCTGGAAATCCCCTATACTATTGTTTTATATAGATTTATTTTCATAAATCACTTTGCATCGCTGTCGATACTCTGTTTCACAAGGGCAGCAATCGAAAAGGAAAATAGAGTAAATCATGTATAATCGCCGCCATGAAAAATCCTGTCGCAAAAGCCTTTATTATTGTTGTCATGCTGCTGGCCTTCCGTGTCGGAATCGGCACGAACTCCACAACTCCTGGGGGAGGGGCGGCAAGTTACAAACTTTGACCATTGTTTACATATAGTAATTGTTGATTATAAAGTGTACAGACGTTTTCTGGGGGACTTTTTTGTGTTGGGGTGGTGTTGGGTCAGGAGGTAAGGTTATGTGGGACGATCTTTCTATGGAGGAATTTTTTCATAAAGGAAGAGAATTTCCATGAAGGGGGCACATGATTTTCTAGCATTATTTATAAAAGTAACAGGTACGTCTGACCATTTTGGGATTTCGGCAAGTTTTAAACATTGTATCCCGCGAAAGCAAGGTTCCAGATTTAAAATGAGTACATTCACTGGGCTTAACCAGAATAATCTTGAAAAGCGTAAACAAGAGATTTCAGATATTGATTGGAATAATTTTGTTAAAAATACAGATTATATCAATATAAGCTTTCAAAGATTTTATGATACACTGATTTCGGTTTTGACAGAAGACCAGTTCCTTTAAGAAGCTACAAACTATTTTGAGAGAAGTTCCAGCCTTTTTATGCAGTAAAATGACACTGATAGATCCCAAGGAAATTGTGCATTCATGTTATTTCCATGGGGTAGGAGGAAAGTATTGCCCACCTCAATTCTATGCCACTCATCATCATGAGCAGTATGGAAATAGTGACGAAGACCACACTGCCTTTCCATGTCAAACAAACACAAAAGTCTGGTTGAACTACGCTGAGGTAAGGATGCTGAGACTATTTTGAAAACAAAATTCATTTTAGTTTTTTTGATTTCATCCTGTTGAAAGTTTTTTTTTCTTCTTAATTACCTTTGTATTGCTGAGGACGGCCCTTGGACATAGGGCCGGAATGTTCATTCTAATTTGTCACACCCTGTGGAAGGGTGTGTGAAAGCACAGGATGGTTGCCCCCCCCCCCCTTGCCCTTCCCTTTGGGACAGCACGCCCATTGCGGACGGAGCAAGTTAGATGCGATAGCCCTATCCGCGGACATTGATAAACCCGGTATAGCGCCGATGCAGATCTGTAAATGTTCAAAGTCGCCCGTGCGCTCCAGAACCGGAGCAACCTTTACCACGGTGACAGCTTCCCCAATCCCTGATCGCGGTTTGCGTGCCGGCTTCCCAGCAGCAAGTGCCCTGCCCGTCGTGTTCTGCAATCGTTATTGAAATCGCCGACGGATACGGAAAGGCCAAAAGCAAAATTCCGGAGGTTTGCGCTATCCGTGACGTCGATAAATTCGCCGTCGCCTGCATTTTTGTATAGCTTATCGCTGAACAGCCGGTTGGCAGCCATTGATTTGTCCAATTGCCCGCCTACGCCGGGCAGGCTCGGCGGTTGATTGACCAGGTACATATCGAGCAATCCGTCCTGATCAAAATCAAAAAAAATCGTAAACAAAATATTTTGTTTTTAGTATGAAATAGATGTTAAAATGGTAGCCAGAAGTTGAAAGAACCACAGTTTGCCATCTATTTTAAAGTATAAAGCAGCTAGTCGTACGATTAGATGGCTCTTCAAAATCATAATTGTGCCGGCTAAAATGAACCAGCACATAAAAGCTGGGAGAATGAAAAAAATAAAACACACCAGATCCTGACAGGAAAATTATGTAGCGCCACTGTCTTATCCATCTTTATGTTGAAAATAATTATTCAAATACTGCTTTGCATTTTATTTGTTCTTGCTATTCATTTCACAGTTATTTTTCTGGCACTTGGTATTTACCAAGTGACATATAGCGATCGCAAATTCTATCGGTCTGTCAGTCCCAGTTTTGCTAGTTTAGGCACTTCCAGATAAGCTGGACGATGACATATGGCAGGCGTATTAGGGTCCAGACCAGGGGGCTTTACCTACTTTAAAAATTTTTTTCAAAGGCCTCTCTGGCATAACGCTCTGTTTGATCAGAAGGGTTTCCTGAAACACCAGAATTGGCTGCAACACGGTAGTTTAATTATGCAAAGATTAAATATGGTAGTTTAATTCTACCATGAATGATCCACATATGAAATAGGAAAAATAGTTACATTGGTGGATAGAAAACTTCCACGAGAAATTGTAACGCTTTTCCCATCTTGGCCAGTTCCTGATCGAGAATATCGCGGTCGAACATCTGGCCGGTGTCCGGATCCTTGTAATCATGTTCCTCGATCCACGCATCGGCATAGGCGATATAGCGGTCGAACAGGTTCTGACCGTAGTCCGAATAGGATTCCAGATAGGCCTTCTGGATCTCATGGCCGATGAACTCCGCATAGCGCGGCGTCAGTTCGGCCTTGAGAAATTCCAGATAACGGCCCTTGGAGATAATTGGCTTAGCCTCAGTGAGATAAACTACTATGCAGGTATATTTTAATTAAAGATTTAATATATAGAGTTGGTTAGGTTAGGTATCTCATATAATGCGTTCTGGGCGGCCTGCTTTCCATAATTCTCTTTTGTAGTTTCCATAATTGTGTTACTGAAGTATTATATTTTTGTTATTTCCGGTATATTTCAGTATGCTAAACTTATCTTCACTTCTTGAGCGCCTGGCTGGGAGATACAACCAGAAAACTGACCATGTTTGAGCATGTGGAAGGTGCGCCTTAGAAAACTGAGAGTGAATAATCAATCTGGATTGGTTTCAGTTAAAGATAGGAACGAGACCACAATTAGTGATAGGGAAAGAGTTTAAAAAAATAGCCAGAACATTTTGAGAATGTGCTAACCGTGATAGAGTTACAGGAGAAGATAAAGAAAAGAATAAAAGGTTTATGGATAAAGTGTGATGATTTCCACACAATGATATTTTTTTTTATGAAAATGCAGTTGGGAACAAAGGCAGGTTACCACCAAGCAAGCCGATATACATTGATATATAGTAATGTACGCAAAACAAGTAGATAAAGTGTGATGATTTCCACACAATAATATTTGTTTTATGAAAAATGCAGTTGGAAACAAAGGCAGTTGGGAACAAAGGCACTCCTTGAACTCAGCCCTGTGAATCATACGATCAAAACTATGAGAAAGCCATTTAGCCAAAAAAATAAATATACAAATTTCGTTTTAACTATTCATCTGCGGCGAGCCAAAATCAAAACATGCATTGATTCAAAAACGTTCAGAAGTTATATAAAAATAAGAGTTTAAGGAGTTTAACAGAGTTAACAAATTTTTTTTAACGTAAAGTAAAGAGCAGCATTAAAACTTAAAACGAACAGAAATTACTTCGCCATTATCCACATTTTCCTCAGGAATTTCAGCCTTAGAATCACATCGTCAATTTCATTAGAAATAATTTTATCATGTAGCCAGATTAAAATATGTGCGTGTGGCAATCCTCGTTTTTGCCATTCCACTGAGTAAATCCAGCATCGCACTGACCCAAACACTTTAAGTTTTACTATGTAGTTTATCAGTGATTTCAACTATTGCCGGAAGACACGGGCCGTAATGTCATGTTCCTCGACTGACGGCCAACGCATCAATGCTGGGATCAATGGCAGCCGCCGCGGTGCCGATCTGGTTACTGGCAACTCCGTCAGTGATTCCGACTAGCCCCGTATCGACACTGATCAGATTCGCCGTGCTACCGGCCGTCACCGTCCCCGTCACGTCGCTGCCGACATTGCTGGTACCAGAGTTACTTGCGACGATTGTGTTGTGCAGCGTCGCCGTGGTAGTCGTTGCACACTCACACCTACTGGTGCACTGGCGCCAAACCATCTTCGGCAGATTTTTCGGTGCTGGTGCAACATTTATCGTAATGGGAAGATACATATTCCGTGACAAAGAAACGAGCAAAAATTAACATGAGTAGGGCGCGTAACCCCTATGCCTCCGCAAGACCCAATCACTACTGAAAAAACAAATAAATAAACAAATGACCGTGGATTGTTAGTTAAATTGACATATACTGCTGACCTTTGAACTATTTTTAACAAAATAGGTATCTCAAATTTTTATCTGATGCAATTCGGGAAAAGAGGGCTTGAGGGGAGGGGGCTAGCTTCCCTCCGATCTCTCTTGACTCTGAAAAAGCGAACTAAAACTCTTAATTTCCAATCAAATGAGCCCTCTCTGAAGTTTATACGAGCATCCCTTCTATAAGGACCATGCCCCCATGGCATAACTGACAACGCCTGCCCAAAATTATAAATAAGGTTAACAATTAAAGTAAAACAGTTCAAAATAGGGATGATACCTTTTCTATTATTATATAATAATAATGATGATACTCTATTATTTTAATAATTAAAATAATAAAATTAATAATTAAAAATAAAATAATTATATTTTAATTGAAATAATTGAAAATTCTCAATTTTCAAAATTTTTGCTCAATTTTATTTTTCAATAATTGCTCAGATTCAGCTACAATGTCGAGTGCGGAGCACACACCTCTTGCCCCCGGACAACTCACGATCACCCGCAATGTTCAAGCGATGTTCGCGATCGAAAGCAGCGACTAATCGAGCTTTACTTCGCCATCAAGCGTTTGGCAGATAAACGTGGTCGGCACACCAAGGCCACGAGCAATCTCATCGAGAACAGCCCGTTCTTATTCTCGTGTATGGTCGTCTGCACGCGAGATGAGACACAAATCTGTCACGTACAGGACGTATACTAGTGATTGATTTATGACCATTTATCTGGTCTACCACAACTTTCCGTTTTATTGGCTTTTAGAGAGTAGAGAGAAGGTTTGACACAATAATAGGAGCATGCAAGTCGGGAATTGTAGGCTTTGGCAGTTGCGGGTAATTCAATTCATAAGCTTCCAGCTTTGCTGCAACAACCTTGAGTAGTTTTTCCACATGATTAACCTTTGTAGAAGCCGGCCGACAATGGCATGGCCGGCCTCGTGATAGGCCGTCAGTTTCTTCTCGTCGTCGCTCATGACCATGGAGCGGCGCTCCGCACCCATCATGATCTTGTCTTTCGCCTTCTCGAATTCCTCCATGTCAACAAGACGCTTGTTGACCCGGGCGGCAAAGAGAGCGGCCTCGTTGACCAGGTTGGCGAGGTCGGCACCGGCGAAGCCCGGCGTCGAGCGCGCGATGATATAAGGGGCCTGCCCCCTCTAAACAGCAGTCTATTCTTGAAGTTCTTAAGTACTTAATCTTCTATTCTATCAAAACTACAATTGTGTTTCCGGAGTCAGTCTTGCGGAATCAGGACTAAATTCAAACTTAAGCATAAAGAGAGAGGGGGCAATCCTCTTCATGTATGTAATATTTTTTGTTCATTTTAATGTTGCTCTTTAGGCGTACTTTCAGACGGGATGGTTTTTAATAACCTTGTAATAACCTAAGTTTGATTTTGTTCCAATTGTTCAAGAATGATTCCTGAATCACAAAGGCTGTTTAATTACAATAATAACCTCTTTTAAAAGTTAAAAAAGAAACTTAAGCGTAAGAGCGAGCTATTGAGGAGAGAAAACTTATCTCATATACGTAATATTTTCTGTTCGTTTCAAGTTTTAATGTTGCTTCTTACTTTCAGTTGAAAAAACTTGTTTTGTGGATCTGGACTGAGGTCTGTAATTTTGTAAAAAAAGAAAAAAAAAAAAAAAAAATGACGGAGGTTCAGGAAAAATATGCTATAAATTGGGAAGTCTGACATATGTAAATAAACTTCAAACAATGGTGGATACAGAATTCGTGTGCGGAAGGGGGCACCAGCGAACCTTGGGCTTCCCAAATGGTATATTTAGCCTCTCACCTTGCAGTTAGTGCAACTTCCAGCCTTATCTTTTGATACTTTAAGTGTATTGTCCAGTGCATCAAATAGAAATGCCAAAAATGTTGCGAAAATTAAAGCTAGCAACATTGCCATCATGACTATGGACGATTTTCGTGGCTTATATGGGCCCGATGGAATGACAGCCCTGTCCACAACGCGTGCGTTAGCTGGTTGCATACCGCCTGCAGCGTTAGTTTCCTTGTTACGACCGAGAAATAATTCATATATTTGCTGGGATCGCATGTCCTGCCGCCATCCAAAACACATCGACTTTCGAGAAACCGGCGGTTTCCAACCATTTTAGTTGATCGAACAGCAAGGAGGGTTTATCAATTGGATCTGGATGGCGGTAAAGGTTCCATTTTTCTGTTTGAAAAAACTCGAACGCTGCCATATTGACATCAATTTCAAACGCTTGTTGCTTAACGCTAACATCCCAGGCGGCTGCGGCAATCTCCAATCCTAATTTTAATGGTATCTTTCTTATTTCAATTCTATAAAAAAGAGGAAAAACCACAAAAGGCTAAATAAAAAACATGTATCCAATTTTTAAATATTTAAAAACCTTTTGTCGCCAGCTTTAAGTGTCATAATGTTGATATATTGAAAACAGAGGCGTAGAAAAATTCAGTATTACCCCTTCCTCAAGTTATTCTTCATTTTCACTTATATTTTATAAATATTTGCTCCACCGTTTTTGTGTTCTTTTACGAATATGTTGCCGGATTACGGCAGCCTCTTCTGTCTTTTCCATACACATCACAAGTTGGTTATAATAACAGTCAATATGAAGTTTACCATTCATAGCTACGTGGCACATAAGAAGATGATATGGAACATGTATTGTAAAAGAAAGGGCTGGCAAGGTAGAGATGTATTGCGTTATATTTGCTTTGCTCGAGTTGCTTGTTTCAAACCACCTATCACGGTTGAAGAAACAATTGAATGATTTTTACCACGGTTAAGACCTTGCAAAAGGTGGATTGAAACCTTGACCCACGATGCATTGCCCAACTATTCCTAATTGCACTTTACGCAACAACATATTAAGCCCTATTTCATCAGATTTTGGAGGAGGTGATCCCAAAACGTCCCTTTAGGATGGATAGGACTTAAGGTAAGGCTTAATCCAAGATTAAAATTAAAAAGGACGATTACGAATTCGACCCAGAATTCGACTGGGATGAGGAATTGCGCTCTTTCGTGCTGCGGGCACAGCGCAAGGAATTCGGCCCCTCGACCGGCTCGCTGGTGAAGGCGGCGGAAGATGCCTACGGCCACATCGACGTCTTCGTCTCCAACGCCGGTATCGCGCGCATGGGCGGGCTCGACGCCTCCGACCAGGACTGGCAGCAGAACTGGGACATCCACGTCATGGCCGTTTCCTTTAAATCTTTCTTTATGACATCCTCTCACCCCCGACGAGGACAACCTGCTTTCCGTTTAACCCTAAACTGTTGGCCGAAAAGGAAAATCTTTGGCAATCCGTCATCTTTCATGAGCAGGACGTGCCCTAGCCATCTCAATCTTTATTTCATTATAGCCCTCGAAAGCGGGATTGAACCACATTTTTCTTACAGCCTACTTTTTAAAATACAGTCAGCTAGCCGTTTCTGGTTGACCCTCCTCTTCCATGGGACAAACCAAAAATGCGCAAAGTGGCAACCAGAAAATGGATGGGCTTCTAGAATTAGCATTTTTAAGTGCTATAGTATGGAAACAGGCACGTACGCAGGAATTTATTTCGGGGGGGGGGTCCAAAACCTTCGAAACAGCAGATATAAAGTAGCACTTTTTTATAGTAACTAAATAAATGTAAAAAGCACGTATATCGGAAACTCAAAGACCTTGCTATTGAGAATAATTAGTATACAATACACAAGGAGGAATATTCAGCTAAAAGTCACCAGCAAGGATATGGAACAGGTCTTTAGAGTCCATAAATGTGTGGATACAATAAAGCAACCTCTGAATCCCCACTGGATGAAAACCAAAAATTCTCCCTTATTGCAGAAGTCATATCTAAACACCGACTCAAAATCCTCAAAGATTTTCAACGCCAACGATTTTGCAAATTCACTCGAAGTTGACTAAATGCAGATGAATTTTCGGAGGTGTTAGTGACCAGGGTGCAAGAATATGTTTGCAAATTTACTCGAAGTTGACTATAAGTGCAGATGAATTTTTGAAGGTGTTAGTGACCAGGGTGCGAGAATGTATTTGCAAATTCACTCGAAGTTGACTAAATGCAGATGAATTTTCGGAGGTGTTAGTGACCAGGGTGCAAGAATATGTTAAACTGATCAAAGGGCAAACAGACTCCTCCCCCTTTTCCCCAAAGCCTTCTGGTCAAAATTTTTAGATAACAATTTTGTTCAAAATAGTCCATAGAACAAATAAATATGCTTCCGTGGCTGAATCCTCGTCCCCAGCCCCTGGGACGAGGGCTATGAGTTTTGCAAGTGTGTTAATTTATATTTGGATACACCGATTTATGGAGCGATTTTCACTTATGTGGCAACGGCCTGTGTCTTTTTATGTTTTTCAAATGGTTGTGATCTTATGTGCTCTTGTGTTTTTCCTTTCTATATTTTTGTCTCTGTCTCCTTGCCTGTGTGTCTGACTGTGTCTGTGTGTGTGTGTGCCTGTGTGTATGACTTTATGTTGCTATGTATATGCATTTTTTGTGTATTTGAGAGTTTATTTAATTTCGTCCCTTTGTGTTTCAGTCTCTGTCTCCGAGACCGTGTGTCTTCTTTTAAGGACTTATTCTACTGTAAATTGAAAGTTCTAGTGCCCTTTTTAAGTAACCAAAAAAATCGGAGGGCACCAAGACTCCCTCCCACGCTCTTTTTTGCCAAAGTCACCGAATCAAAATTAAGAGATAGCCATTTTCTTCAACATAGTCGAAAAACTTAGTAAAAATATCTTTGGGGACGACTTACTCTCCCACAGTCACCATGGGAGGGGCTGCAAGTTCGAAATGCTACTTTTCAGCATAACAAGATTTCCCAAAATTTTGCTAAAAAAATAGAGCTACATTTACTGAAGAATTGTATATGGTGGAAACTAAGAAAGAACAAAAAAGTCTTTAATCACTATTATTCTAAAGAAATTAAAATAAATGTTGTTGATTTTAAAATTGAACCTTCTGAACACTACTTTTCAGAAGTCTTTACTTGAAGCTCTGAAAGCTTCTGATGCTACTTTTCCAGTACCTTGCTTTTTATGTTCAAGTTCGACTTTTTGTCCTAATTCTTTAAGAACAACTCCTGAAAAACAAGGGCCGTTTAATTAGAATAAGAAGCTTTTATAAACTTTAACGTGAAGAGGGAGAGGGATTGAAAAGAGGGTAACCTCCCTCATATATGCTATAATTTCAGTTCGTTTTATATTATAATATTGTTCCTTGCTTTCAGTTGAAAAAACTTGTTTTTTTATCTCACTCTTTAGGCTAACGAATTTTTAGTAATTTCAACTATTTATTCTACGGCCTTTGTGATTCAGAGGTCATTCCTAAGGAATTGGGACAAATCTATGCTTTAATGTAAAGAGCGAGGTATCCACGAAGGTTGAACCCCCTCATATATGCAATAAAATCATACGAATATAGAAGGCCGTTACGTTAGTTAATTCTTGAGTTACGTATATTTTTTCACCAATGAAAACGGGGTTCACGGACATAGCCAAGCACGGTCACCAGTTTGCGCCGTTCCTTGAGGATCATCTCGAAATTCGAAAGCCCTCGGAAGGCGGTCCCAAGTTCTCGTTTCACCAATTCCCTGGCCGTGCCCAGCGGCTTACCCGCCACCGGAATTTCCCCGATTTCAGGAAGCTCGATCACGCCGCGCCTGTTGACGGGAAAATCCCGGTTGAGCGCCTCCTCGCCAGGCAACGAGATTGACGCGAAGTATTTTACTTCAAGGTTGGTCAGAGTGACAATTGGAGCTGGAACAGCGCTGCCGATAATGGCAAGATACAAGACTCAGAAGAGCAGCCGAGTGAAGATGAAAGTAAGAGAAAACCGTTACTGGCAGAATCAGAAAGCGTAGGTTGGATGAATAGAAAGCTTGTCGTTGAAACAAATAGTACCCTTAAGGATCTTTTTAACAGCATTAAGGGTAAGTTTTTCTATATCTTTGTTTCGATCTCTTTCCCAAAAAAAACGCAGAGAAGCTTTGAAATATGTGGCAATGAAATCATCCTTAGAGGCCATTATTAGAAATCGGCTTTAAACTTTTCGCCAAAACCAATTTACATGAGTCATTATTTTGAATGAGCAAGCAAACAATCAACAATAATTTCGAAATTCGTTTTCGATAAGACACATCACAAATCACTTCGATTTTTTTTAGGAGCCGGCTGCGGCAGCAGCGCGCCCGGCTCGGCATGGAAGAGCAGCTTCGGCACCGGGCTGGTCAGCAGCCATTCGCCGTTCTTTTCGACCTCCGCCACCGCGAAGGCCGGCTCGCCGCCGATCGGCACTTCGCGCGGCCATTGCAAAGTCGGGATGCGGCTCTCGCGGGCCCTGAACGGCGCGCGGTAGGCATCCACTTCAGCCTCGCTCACATCGCGCATCACGCCCACTGCCAAAAGTATTGCACCAGCCGTCCATGTGGGTCTTTCATCAGGCCAGTACACATCGTCAGGAAACACGTAGCCTGTCCACCAACTACCATCTTCTAGCTGAAAACGTCGCAACTGCTGAAATAGCGTGTGCGCTTGCGAGTTCATTCCGGCAGATACACAGGCCCTGATCAACTCGCACGTCTCCGCCATGGTGACCCAAGGTTCCTCTTCAACACAGCGGCAACCCTTTAAAGCCATTATATATATGATGATGCCTATCTATATGACTATATATGATGTCGTTCGTGAGTTCTAGAATCATGTATACGGGGATGCAGTTTTCTAATCTAAATTGTATTTTATTTAAAAACGTGTAATAAATAGCAATATCCTTTCAGATGAGCCCCTAGACATCGCTCTATGATACTTCCGCGCCCCCCTAAAGGCGCCTTAAAAAAGGAGGAACAGGAGAGTACCCCGCCTCAATACCTCACTCTTCATGCTAAAGTTGTTTAGCACTCTTAAAAAGGCTTCTTATCCCGTCGTTAGATATCGAAGCGCACGCCGACCGAAGCGGTACGATCCTTGTTCGGCCGCGCACCGTAGGGCTGGCGACCGAGGATATCCTCCTGGGCTGTTAGGTTTTCCACCCGAGCAAACACGCGCACTTTTTCACTCACCGTATAGTGGCCGCTCAGGTCGACCAATGATAATCTGAGAGATGTTCTTGGTTTCAATCGAAATATAATCAATAGTCGAAGTGCTGGAAGCACCAGCGGGATGGAGTGTGTCATTTTTGCAGACTATCCTCCTGGCTTCTCATTGGACAATTATAGTTTTCCTTCCAAATTATTTGTTGAGACAACGAGAGTTGCTAATACCAATATCCCCCGTCCACGTAGTCTTGAAAGAAAAACGACTCATGAAAACATTCATTTGCATCGCGTCAGATATAGGATCAGCATCGAACGTGAACATTGATGTGGCACAACAGAGCGGAACGAAAATACTCGAGTAAATGCTTCTTTTCATATTCATTCAAGAGCGGTCATATTCATCGTGCGGTCAATTTGACCGCACAATATTCACCAGTGGCAAACGGTGAAGTCTTTCAAATAGACGCTTCACTATTGTTTTAATGTATCTGAGCTGTAGCGGCAACCTGACCACAGAGTCCAGGTTCGTGTCCCATCGATTGTGGTATGCCATTCGTTGAAAAAAAAACTATATCTCTATAATATAACCAATCCTGCTCGGTAATTTAAGCACATAAATAGTACAGGGTATACCTGGTGACAGGGCCGTCGAAACGCAGAGTGGGGTAATGTAATCGTACCGGGCCTTTAGGAGGTTTTAAAGGGGGAAGCATTTGGAGAATTCAAATTTTCGCAATTAAGTCCTTCTTTAATTCCCCTAAAAATGAAGTTATAATTCATATGAATGTACACAAATTCAACCCTATCATTTAATGCACATATTAGTAAACTTAGAGGAACAGTTTCCAAGAATCTTGGTGGTTTGCACAGATCAGTTTTTATGAGTTAAAAAGTTTTTACATTCGAAAGTTTACTCGTATTTCCATACCAAATAATGAGAACTCTTTATTTTGTGTTAATTTTAGGCAAGTAAAAAAACACAGGGTTGTTAATTCTATATTAATTCTTATAATTCCATCTGTCAGCTTATAATTCTTATTTTATATAAGCCTATTTATAGCCTACCAATTCTTATTTTTGAAATCAACACCTGAAAAGTTAAACCAATCATTATAAATGTTAGAACCCTGCGGTTAAAAAAAATGACAGTCCTGGTTAAATAAGTCAATTGTTTCATGCAAAAACACTTTATAAAAAATAGACGTAACTTCAGAATTAACTTACGTAACCAACTTCTATATTCGTATATTTTTATTACTTATATGAGGGGGTTCACTCCCTCGTCAATACCTTACTCTCTACACTAAAGCTTAATTTTGTCCGAATTCCTTAAGAATGACCCCTGAATCACAAAGGCCGTAGAATAAATAGTTGACATTGCTAAAAAATACTTTAGCGTAAAGAGCGAGGTATTACGAGGGGCGTGCTGTATCCTACCTACAGCTGCCTCTGGACTTTTCATTTTTGGCTCCGTTGGTATGATCTGTACCTTGTTTCCAGGTCTTGGTTCAGAGGTTCCCCACTAAAGTCGGGGTAATATGATTTGTGGTTGATAAGACTGGTCAGAGTTCCTCGGTGGCGCTGGATGCTTCTTAGCTTATAACTGTCTCTTCGATTGGTTCGAGTTCTAGAAGGCCTTCAAAGTCATTGGCGTAGATTTGAATCTTTTCAAAATAAAGATAAAAATGATTTAGAGAAAATAGTTATAGATATTATAACCTTGCTAGTACAGTATCATTCAAAGGTACAACTGGTGTAAGTGACCAACATTAGAATGTCAAAATGACTATATGAAGTAACTAAACGCCTAAAATTAGGTATTTTTGGTGTGATGTTGGTCTTATGGTGTTGAAACACAACAAATAAAGCAAAGTGCCTAGCCCAATAATTATGTCTTTGGGGACGACTCACTCTCCCACAGTCCCCGCGGGAGGGGCTGCAAGTTACAAACCTTGACCAGTGTTTACATATAGTAATGGTTATTGGGAAGTGTACAGATGCTATCAGGGGATTTTTTTGGTTGGGGGAGGGGTTGAGGGGTAAGGGTTATCCGGAGGGAACTTTCCATGGAGGAAGTTGTCATGGGGAACGAAAATATCCATGAAGGGGCGAGGAATTTTTCATAGGGGAAAAATGTCCATGAAGGGAGCGCAGGATTTTCTAGCATTATTAAAAAAAAGAAAAACGTCCAGAAATTAAACAAAAAAAACAAGTTTTTTTTATATGAAAGTAAGGAGCGACATCAAAACTTAAAACGAACAGAAATTACTCCGTATATGAAAGGGGCTTCTCTCTTTACGCTAAAGTTTTTTACTGTTTCAAAAAGTAGAGTTAAGAGGCTGTTATTCTTATCTATTATTGACCTTATTTAACTAAATACAATCGCCTAGTTGACTCAAGCCATATTTTTTGTATCTCATTTTGGTTTCTAATCAGTTGCTATCTTTTTTTTTCTTCCAAGACGTGTTTCAAAAATATAAAATTTGTTCGGATTTTGATATTTTAATATCAAAATTTATTTTTCTCATGTCGAAGGCCAGCCTACAATGTTTCAAACAGTTCGTGGTAAATGGATGCGTAGTAGACCATCCATCTAACGCACCTAGCCCTTGTGTAGGATCACCTGGGTTGAAATTGTCGTGATCTTCTAGTTCCAACGTGAAATCGAACAAAGAAGTCGCTGGCAACATCAATGCATCGTTCGGAATATTTAATTCCGAATCGGTTGGATTAAACAAAACGCGTGCGAACGGCTTATCGATTTGAGCTTCGTCTTGTATCGTGCTCAAAGCAACGGGGGTGGGGATAGTTACCCTCCAATCTCTTTTAAACTCTAAAAAACTGAACTAGAAATTTAAATTTTCAATAAAATGAGCCCTCTGTGATGTTTTTAAGAGCATCCCTGCCATAAGAACCATATATGCCCCCAGGATATAACTTACAACACCTGCCCCCAGGCCCTGGGGGTGTGTTCACACCGGAGTTTTTGTTATATGATCTTTGAACAATTTAAAAAAATGGCTACAGCAAGCCGAGGCAGATGGCGTGGATCTGGATTTCGGTGCCGACGAGCCAATTCGGGACGGCAACAAGGTCCGGGTCTATATGCACTCGGTGGCACCGAATTTCTCCATGGAGAAATTCACGGTCCGCCAGGGCGATGAGGTCACCATCTACATCACAAACATCGATGATGTGGACGATCTAACCCACGGCTTCACGCTGGCGAACTACGGGATCGCTTTCGAGATCGGATTCTTCATAAAGCGCTATAATCATATCTACTATTTTCTCGGGAATTCCGTAGTATTTCAAAACTCTTCACAAGCAATCTCTGTCAACTGAGTCAAATGCCTTTTCAAAGTCAATAAATAGGAGGTAGAGCTTCTTGTTCCATTCTTTTGATTCTTCGGCAAGCATTCTCAGTACAAATATTAGATCAGAACAGGATCTCCCATTTCTCAAACCGTGCTGCTTTTCTCACATAGGGATTGTAACAAGATATAGACCACTGTTATTTCGGCCGATGTATGTAGGGTATTGTACTTACTTTGCTTGTGAGAAGATTATAAGATCAATATTCGCTTAATTGGGTGGTAAAAATTGTTCCTCTAGGTCTAAAAAAGCCATAAATTATGGATATGTATGTCCTTGGAAGGTATGTAGTAAATTCCTAGCAATGTCTAAAATACTCGTAAAGAATCTCCTCAGGAGCATGAAGCGACAAAATCCATGCAGAGCTCCAATTACATGTGCCAACGGGAGGAGTAGAGGACGTGCAGCATTTAATTCGGAATGTCAAAAAATAATCGGATTTACTAAGAACTGAAATTCGCTCAAATTATCAGTTCTTGAATCGAACTGCCCAAGTTTAGCAAAGTGATTTGCTCACCATACTCAGTTATTTGCCTTTAACTTTTGTTAAATTTACGGGAATGAACGCGTGTGTAGCTGTGTTGGCCTCAGGCGGCATGGTGCTGCGGTGAGTTGTTAATAGTAGTAGCAGTAGTAGTAGAAGTAGTATATGGTTCATGAAGTTCCCAGTTAAACTATTGAAACAATCAGGTTTCATTTTCACTGTCCTTGGTATTCCAGGTGAACTGCTTTAAACACAAACATGGTCTTGCTTTTTAGAATACATTAATCGTATGAAGGACGACTTTCTATTTTACGCCCGACGACGCCAAGGACATCATCACCGTGGGCTCCACAGTCGCCCAGCAGAGTGCGACGATCCAGAGCACGAACATCGACGACATCTCGAGCAACACGGCCCAGGGGCCGGCGGAGGACGGGCGCCTGCTGCCCCACCTCCTGGCGCCGGGCTGCAACGTCGATTCGACGAACAACGGTGGCGGCCACGGGCTCGACTGCGGTACGAGTTTCGCCGCGCCCCACGTAATATCTTCATTTTTTCAACATACGATGTGGGAGGATCTTTCCTTGGAGGATTTGTCATGGGGGAAGAGAAATTCAATGAAGGGGGTGCAGGATTTTTTAGTATTATTATAAAAAAAAACAATGACAAAATAAATATGACAAAGTATTTTCAACTGAAAGTAAGGAGCAACATTAAAACTTAAAACAAACAGATATTGTTACGTATATGAGGGGTTCATCTCCTCCTATAAGAATGACCCCTGAATCACAAAGGCCGTAGAATAAATAGTTGAAATTAATAAAATAACTTTAGCTTAAAGAGCGATGTATTAGAGGAGGAGAGCCCCTCATATATTAATGCAATTATAATTTCTGTTCGTTTTAAGTTTTAATGCTGCACCTTACTTTCAGTTGAAAAAACTTTTCATATTTACTTTGTCATTGCTCTTTGTGAAGAATGCTAAAAAATCCTGCACCCATATGGTTGCGTAAAACCGGCAAAAATGCAAAAAAAAAAACAACACTAAAAAGTGTCAATAATTTAACTGCATATCCTCATTTAAAGAGTTAAAAAGATAAAAACCGGTCAAAAAAGGGGAGGGGACAAAAATAAGTGAATAAACACAAAAAAAGAACGAAATATAAAATATATAAAAATTAAAAGGGGAATTAAAAAGGGGAAAAACTAAAGGGGTGGGGGAACTAGCTTTTCACTTTGTGGCAGCGGATCAAGATCGCATAAAAGGTGTATATGATTCTATTCGGTACTTCTTTCAGCACACTTCAGCGCGTGATTTATGTGTGCCAAATAGGAAGTGAGCTCAACTGAGATGTTCTATTCACTTTGTGGCAACGCAGCACGATCGCATAAAAGGTGTATATGATTCTATTCGGTACTTCTTTCAGCACACTTCAGCGCGTGATTTATTTGTGCCCTCCAATTTACTCTTATTTCCTTTTTTTTTTAGTTCAAAAACAAAGGCTAAACCACACGGTGTCCGAGACTTTCACATTTACTCTTTCAAACAAAAGTCAAGGCTGTCATTCAACTCTTAAGACCGGCGTATTCACAGTGATGCCTAGTTTCTGGCTTTACTATTTACACACTCTTTGATTTGATCCTTATGAAATTAAATAATAAAAACTAGTTTTTTTAACTGAAAGGAATTGTTTGATGACTCGTAAAAACGTAACACAATTCGAATATAAAAAAATGTATGTATTTTTTTTTTGTGTGTAAGCCCACTCCCTAAAAAAAATACTTGTTTAAAATACCCCCGAAAAAAATCCTGGATACGGCCCTGCCTAGAACCGACAAGACAACTTTTCCTTTTTCATGGCTGGCGGTATTAAGAGGGGCCTCTAGAAATTCTTTTTGGCTTTTTCTCCGTTAAATTTGGTAATATCACACAAGATTTGGAAATACTTGGTGAATTTTTTTTATCAATATTACAAGCTATAACCATATGGCACCCTCTCAATAAAAATCACTTGACAGAACCAGCTGCTAATAGCCTAAAAATTCTGAGCAGCAAAAAATCTGAGTCCAAAAATTCCAAATAACAACAATTCTAAAATTCTGTCCAAAAATTTCCAAATAAAAAAAAAGGAGAAAAAATTGTACCGCGGTGGCGCGTTCCATCGCAAACAAGGATTGCGTATCGATTTCATTCTGGGAACGCCAAACTTGGTTGAGCAAATTGGGGATGTGGTCATTGATCGGGATTTTCGTAAGAAGCAGGATGGACTAACTGCATCGGATCATGCTCCCGTTTATGCAGACCTTAACCTCTAGTTGTAAACACTCAACTATACTTGGGAAACAACAAACTTAATCGCGGGACACATTTCCCATTAAGTCGAACTTGAACAGAAATAAAGTCAAATAATCTTCAAAGCGCAAAACTACCACAAACCATCATCAATAAATAAATGAAACTCAAAACGAACAGAAATTGCAAAAAATAGCCAAGTCACGAGCAAAAATTAACAAGCGTAGGGCTGATAACCCCCATGCTTTCTCAAGACCAGAATACAATTTTCGCTTTACTGAAAAAAATACGTTTGAAATGTTTTCACCCATAAAAGTTCTAATTTCCTCCTAAGTCCGTATTTATGAACTCTTTCGACCCCATTGGAAGAAATCCCATTGTTTGTATCCAGTTGGATATCCAAAAACTATAATATTTGGCAATATGTCATCCACAAAACGTGGACTTGCCATCTCAAAATTATTAGCCCTAAAAAGTTGGATCGGATCAAAATTCGTTTTAGCCTACTATTTGATATACGGCCAGTCAAACAAGTACGTTATAGCAAGACCGAAAAAAAAGAAGAGGGTTCGATAGTTGCAACTGGAAAGACCGTAGCCCCTAAAAAAAAAAAAAAAAAAATGGTAAGAAAGTTTTATTTGTTAAAATCAGCTCATTTATAATTTGTAACTTAACTCTTTACATCTCTCTTTGGAGATGCCACCAACTTTAGTATTCCCAAAACCCTTCTAAAATGGCCCACTTACTCTAGTGCCCTACAAGTGAACAGAAAAAGAAAAATTTGAACATTATTTTGTGAGGAGTAGAAAAAAAAAACACATTAATAATCTATATTTCTCAGAGCTATTTTGATACACCTAAAATTATACGATTAAACTATAAATATTTTACCTTTTTAAAGTTATGAAATCCAAAACAAATTAATAGAATCACACAAAACCTGCATCTGACCTGAAAAATAAAAATTCATCAACTAGTTTAATGAAGCGACAAAGATGGAGATTGAGTTCCTAATTTTCTTGAAATTTTGTCAGATTTGCACTTTAACCGACACTAGCCAGAATTGAACACCTCTTCCAAGGCCAACCATTAAACTGTTTGTAAAGGAAAAGGAGGAGGACCCAAAAAGTTTTCCGGTTGAGCTGGGGGCTCATTTTCTAAAAACGTTCTTTTTCCCAAAAAAATGTGAATTTTTTTCAGATATAGCAACATTGCACATTTCTTCAACAACAATTAAGCAAAAGAGTGAGTGGATGGCACAAAATAACAGGCATCACAGTTTCCTGAAATTGGCAGTGGAAGAGAGATTTGAAGCAAAGAGACCAAGAGGAGCGAAAAGACTTGGGCTACTGTCTGCAGCTACATATTGATCATATGACCACCCCTTTCCACACAATGAGCAAAGGTACCTCAGTGGATTGTAAAAAAATAAATTTAAACCCAACCAACGTGTCTGATAGTCTCACCTTCACATACTAAACTGTTTCTAAGATATTGCTTTTACACCCTTTTTAGACCGTGCATACAGATGGTGCATTTTGATTCAGTTTGCCTTTCCCCTTCACAATTCTTTGAAAGTTTCAAGGAATTGCACAGTTATTTCTGAGTTACGCCCTTTTGACAATCTGCATACACGCTATGAAAGACTCTCCTGAATACTCTTCATCTTTTGGAAAGTAAAGAAGGCATTTTCTGTAGTCCTTACAAATTTCTCCATGGGACTTATTCTTTTGTGGCTTCATTGTTGAGTTATTGTCTGAAATTAAAGACCTTTTAAATTATTCTATTAAAGGTTAGATTAACCTGTGAAATTATCAACCTGTCCTGTACAAGACCTGTTAGTCTTTTACAGGGCAACATTAAATTTATAATAATTGTTTACCAATTAATGCTATAGTAATGAGTCTTGAGCAGATGTGTTGAAATGGCCCAAAGAAATGTGCAGTAACTGCTTCTGCAATTATCATGTAAAATTGGAAATCAGGATAAAGTTTTGCAACACCTACATCAGAAGCAGGCTGTCGGACTATTGTGAAACATGAACACTGACAAAGAAACAGTATGAACGAATGGAACAGGTACACATACAGTTTCTGCGAGGAAGAGTTTCCTGTGATGAAATCAAAAAGGTGGACGAGTCGAAACAATGGCGTCTTTTTATAAAATTAAATAAAAAAACAATTTTTTTCAACTGAAAGCAAGGACCGACATTAAAACTTAAAACGAACAGAAATTATTCCGTATATGAAAGAAGCCGTCCCCTCCTCAATGTCCCGCTCTTTACGCTAAAGTTTGACTCTTTGTAACAGTTCTACTTCTTGCAACAATAAAAAACTATTGATATCAAAATCCCGTTTTCTTAGAGTTTTTTCTGTAAGCAACACGTAGGTTTTTCATGGCTTGATTCACTAGGGATAAAAAGGTAGTGGAAAGTATTGGACCGAAACACAGACCAAGCCAACTAGCGAAAGAAGAACATGGCAGAATTGCAGTCCCAGCAACAAATGGAGCGACCACATAAGGGCTATTAAAACAAATAAACTTGCATTTAGACGCATTAATTGACAGTCCAATCTTAGATAGTTCATTGATTAATATGTGCCTTATGAGCTGATACGAATTTGAAATAATAGATATGACACCTCACTGTCGTTTTATTTACAACTGAAACAGAAATAGTAAAACAGGTTTAATTTCTAAATAAGACTTAAAGTGAAAAAAAAAACCTTAACCACAAAAATCATGGTTGCAGTGATCGCTGCAACCATGTTTAATATATAAATTTACAGCAAGTTTGAAAAAGAGCGTAAAGACTCGAAAAAGTTCTGGTTTAACAGATTCTACAAAAATGCTGCCCAACTCTCTTTAATAAGTGTAAAAATTTAATAAGTTTTATTAATAAGTTTTATTAATAATTTTATTTATTATTTAATAAGTTTTAATAGTTTGATAAGTGTCGATGTTTTGAAAAAAAAAAAGATGGTTAGAAAAATTAGATGCTTGAAAAAAAGTTAGATAAGATGCTTGAATTAGAAATTTGATGCTTGAAAAAAAATGTAAACGGCCTTATATTTGCGCCAGGCGCTCCTCCAATGAAAAGCCCCATGGATCATTTAAAGTATTACAAAGATTGGAGCCCTAGTCAAAAAATTGGACATTATTTAGGAATGTTTTTGGAACGTCGATTTGCATTTATCAATCAAGAAGACTTAACGCTCAACCAACTTCTTTTATCGCTCAAAATTCCTAACCGTACAAAAGCAAAGTTTCACCCCGAGTTGCCTCAAGTTGCGGCATCAGCTAGGGATTAAACAGCTGGATCGAGCACCATATGCTATCAAGCTAGCCAATGGGCACATCACTCGACCTCAAGGAGTGACTCCCAAAATGAATATCAGTATTGGTGATCTCAATTTCAACCTTGAGTTCGGAGTATGGCAAGCAAATGAAGATCCTGGTGATTATGAGATGCTTGTTGGGAGGCCTTTTCTACGGCAAGCCAAAGGTATCCACTCACTTAAAGTTCACAGACGAAAAATTTTTTCTTGCAAAAAGATTAAAATCATAATTTTGTTCTGCTATAGAATTCTGAGAATGTTAAAGACGCCAATGCAAATATAAAAAAAAGACCGTTTTAGTATATCACTCACAATTGTTAGTCAAGGATTTTGACGCTGAAATTTCAATAACATTAAAAAGTTTAGTTAGCTTATTTTGCTTTTCATCAGCCTTTGTTTTTTGTTAATTTTGTCCCAACTCTTTAAGAATGACCACTGAATCAGAGAGGCCGTAATGTAAATAGTTGAAAAAAATTACTAAAAATAATCTAGCGTAAAGAGCGAAGTATGTAGGAGGAGATGAGCCCCTCATATGTGTAATAATCTCTCTTCGTTTTAAGTTTTAATTCTGCTCCTTTCTTTCAGTTGAAAAAACTTTTTCATGTTTATTTTTTTGTTGTTTTTTTATAGTGTTAATGTTTGATCCTTTAAAAAACTGAGGCTTTAGTTTTCATAAAAAGCAACGCATACGGTTAGAATACATCTGATTTTATTAATAATATTTGATTATTTAAGAAAAAGGGTTCTAGTTTTCATTTAAAAACGCAAATATTTAAAACAATCTTATTTTATAAGAAATATTTTTACATTTAAGCATCGTGGGTTGTAATTTCAGAAACATGAATACACAAGTGAATTGACATGCCTTGTTCTTTACACCCTCCCAGAATGTTACCATATCCCTTAAATTTTTCTTTAGAACACCCTCTCACCCCAGCCGTGAAAGACCTGCTTTCCACTTAGCGTTACACGGTTGGCCGAAAAAGATAATCTTTGGCAATCTGTTATCCTTCATCTGCAGAACATGCCCTAGCCATCTCAACCTTTCTCGCATCATAACCCTGAAAAGTGCGATTGAACCACACTTTTCGTATACAGACCTTTTTTGGGGGGGGGGGTGGATTTCTACAGGGTAAATCTTCCTTGGGGAGGGAAATTTCTGGGGGAGGAGGTAAAATTTCCAGGGGAAATGTTACACTCGTGAGATTTGACAGAAATAGTACATGAAATTCTTTTTAGTTGTCTTGCATTCTTTTTGCCAAATTTTTCATGTGGATATGTTCCGGGTTAATTATCCGGGAGCTATTTTCTGCGTGTTTTGAGCTAGTGATCTTTCAGAACCCTTAAATGAGAAATTACTTTGTAAAAGGCAGAAGTGTCACTGATACTTTCTAGCAGCAAACAAAAACGTTTGATTTTTATATAGTTACATTTTTGTTCTTGGGAGGGGATGCATCAGCAGAGGGATTCCCCCTGTTTTCTTCCGTTTGTACTATTGAATTCTATTTTTATAGTATAACAATTTTCGAGAATAATGATGTTACTAATACTTTCGACGTTTTCTCTATACTGTACACGAAAAAAAAAACAGCAAAAGAATGGAAATGAAAG